>OZ012736.1:257201440-257275486 GCA_963859935.3 Lathyrus sativus | reverse complement strand
ACGTAATAACCGTAGTCTGGATACCCAATGAAACTGACCGGAGCCTAAACGCCCAACGTAATAACCGGAGTCTGGATACCCAACAAAACTGACCGGAGCCCGAACGCTCAACGTAATAACCGGAGTCAGGATACCAAACGAAATTAACCGGAGCCTGAACGCTTAAAATAATAACCGGAGTCTAGATACTTAACGAAACTGACCGGAGCTTGAACGCCTAACGTAATAACCGGAGTCTGGATATGCAACGAAACTGACCGGAGCCTGAACGCTCAACGTAATAACCGGAGTCTGGATACTCAACAAAACTGACTGGAGCTTGAACGATCAACATAATAACCGGTGTCTGGATACACAACGAAATTGACCGGAGCCTGATCGCTCAACGTAATAACCGGAGTCTGGATACACAACGAAACTCACCGGAGCCTGAACGCTCAACGTAATAACCGGAGTCTGGATACCCAACGAAACTGACCGGAGCCTGCTCGCTCAACGTAATAATCGGAGTCTGGATACCCAACAAAACTGACCAGATCCTGAACGCTCAACGTAAAAACCGGAGTCTGGATACCCAACAAAACTGACCGGAGCCTGAACGCTCAACGTAATAACCGAAGTCTGGATACCAAACGAAACTGACCGGAGCCTGAACGCTCAACGTAATAACCTGAGTCTGGATACCCAACGAAACTGTCCGGAGCCTGAACGCCCAACGTAATAACCGGAGTCTGGATACCCAACAAAACTGACCGGAGCCTGAACGCTCAATGTAAAAACCGGAGTCTGGATACCCAACGAAACTGAACGGAGCCTGAACGCTCAACGTAATAACCGGAGTCTAGATACTCAACAAAACAGACCGGACCCTGCACGCACAACGTAATAACTGGAGCCTGAACGCTCAACGTAATAACCGGAGTCTGGATACCTAACGAAACTGACCGGAGCCTGAATGCTCAAGATAATAACCGAAGTCTGGATACCCAATGAAACTGACCGTAGCCTGAACGCTCAACGTAATAACCGGAGTTAGGATACCAAACGAAATTGACCGGAGCCTGAACGCTTAAAATAATAACCGGAGTCTAGATACTGAACGAAACTGACCGGAGCTTGAACGCCTAACGTAATAACCATAGTCTGGATATGCAACGAAACCGACCGGACCCTGAACGCTCAACGTAATAACCGGAGTCTGAATACCCAACAAAACTGCCAGAGCCTGAACGCTCAACGTAATAACTGAAGTCTGGATACCCAATGAAACTGACCGAAGCCTGAACGCTCAACGTAATAACCGGAGTCAGGATACCAAACGAAATTGACCGGAGCCTGAACGCTTAAAATAATAACCGGAGTCTAGATACTGAACAAAACTGACCGGAGCTTGAACGCCTAACGTAATAACCAGAGTCTGGATATGCAACGAAACTAACCGGACCCTGAACGCTCAACGTAATAACCGGAGTTTGGATACCCAACAAAACTGACCGGAGCCTGAACGCTCAACATAATAACCGGAGTCTAGATACTGAACGAAACTGACCGGAGCTTGAACGCCTAACGTAATAACCAGAGTCTGGATATGCAACAAAACTGACCGGACCCTGAACGCTCAACGTAATAACCGGAGTCTGGATACCCAACAAAACTGACCAGAGCCTGAACGCTCAACATAATAACCGAAGTCTGGATACCCAATGAAACTGACCGGAGCCTGAACGCTCAACGTAATAACCGAAGTCAGGATACCAAACGAAATTGACCGGAGCCTGAACGCTTAAAATAATAACCGGAGTCTAGATACTGAACGAAACTGACCGGAGCTTGAACGCCTAACGTAATAACCCGAGTCTGGATATGCAACGAAACTGACCGGACCTTGAACGCTCAACGTAATAACCGGAGTCTGGATACCCAACAAAGATGACCGGAGCCTGAACGCTCAACGTAATAACCGAAGTCTGGATACCAAACGAAACTGACCGGAGCCTGAACGCTCAACGTAATAACCTGAGTCTGGATACCCAACGAAACTGACCGGAGCCTGAACGCCCAACGTAATAACCGGAGTCTGGATACCCAACAAAACTGACTGGAGCCTGAACGCTCAATTTAAAAACCGGAGTCTGGATACCCAACGAAACTGACCGGAGCCTGAACGCTCAACGTAATAACCGAAGTCTGGATACCCAACGAAACTGAACGGAGCCTGAACGCTCAACGTAATAACCGGAGTCTAGATACTCAACAAAACAGACCGGACCCTGAACGTACAACGTAATAACTGGAGTCTGGATGCTCAACGAAAATGACCGGAGCCTGAACGCTCAACGTAATAACCGGAGTCTCGATACCTAACGAAACTGACCGGAGCCTGAATGCTCAAGATAATAACCGAAGTCTGGATACCCAATGAAACTGACCGGAGCCTGAACGCTCAACGTAATAACCGGAGTCAGGATACCAAACGAAATTGACCGGAGCCTGAACGCTTAAAATAATAACTGGAGTCTGGATGCTCAACAAAAATAACCGGAGCCTGAACGCTAACGTAATAACCGAAGTCTGGATACCCAACGAAACTGACCGGAGCCTGAACGCTGAACGTAATAACCGGAGTTTGGATACCCAACAAATTTGACCGGAGCCTGAACGCTCAACGTAATAACCGTAGTCTGGATACCCAATGAAACTGACAGGAGCCTGAACGCCCAACGTAATAACCGGAGTCTGGATACCCAACAAAACTGACCGGAGCCTGAACGCTCAATGTAAAAACCGGAGTCTGGATACCCAACGAAACTGACCGGAGCCTGAACGCTCAACGTAATAACCGGAGTCTGGATACCCAACGAAACTGAACGGAGCCTGAACGCTCAACGTAATAACCGGAGTCTAGATACTCAACAAAACAGACCGGACCCTGAACGCACAACGTAATAACTGGAGTCTGGATGCTCAACGAAAATGACCGGAGCCTGAACGCTCAATGTAATAACCGGAGTTTGGATACCTAACGAAACTGACCGGAGCCTGAATGCTCAAGATAATAACCGAAGTCTGGATACCCAATGAAACTGACCGGAGCCTGAACGCTCAACGTAATAACCAGAGTCAGGATCCCAAACGAAATTGACCGGAGCCTGAACGCTTAAAATAATAACCGGAGTCTAGATACTGAACGAAAGTGACCGGAGATTGAACGCCTAACGTAATAACCAGAGTCTGGATATGCAACGATACTGACCGGACCCTGAACGCTCAAAGTAATAACCGGAGTCTGGATACCCAACAAAACTGACCAGAGCCTGAACGCTCAACGTAATAACCGAAGTCTAGATACTGAACGCTCAACGTAATAACCGGAGTCTATATACTGAACGAAACTGACCAGAGCTTGAACGCCTAACGTAATAACCAGAGTCTGGATATGCAACGAAACTGACCGGACCCCGAACGCTCAACGTAATAACCAGAGTCTGGATACCCAACAAAACTGACCAGAGCCTGAACGCTCAACGTAATAACCGAAGTCTGGATACCCAATGAAACTGACCGGAGCCTGAATGCTCAACGTAATAACCGGAGTCAGGATACCAAACGAAATTGACCGGAGCCTGAACGCTTAAAATAATAACCGGAGTCTAGATACTGAACAAAACTGACCGGAGCTTGAACGCCTAACGTAATAACCAGAGTCTGGATATGCAACGAAACTAACCGGACCCTGAACGCTCAACGTAATAACCGGAGTTTGGATACCCAACAAAACTGACCGGAGCCTGAACGCTCAACATAATAACCGGAGTCTAGATACTGAACGAAACTGACCGGAGCTTGAACGCCTAACGTAATAACCAGAGTCTGGATATGCAACAAAACTGACCGGACCCTGAACGCTCAACGTAATAATCGGAGTCTGGATACCCAACAAAACTGACCAGAGCCTGAACGCTCAACGTAATAACCGAAGTCTGGATACCCAATGAAACTGACCGGAGCCTGAACGCTCAACGTAATAACCGAAGTCAGGATACCAAACGAAATTGACCGGAGCCTGAACGCTTAAAATAATAACCGGAGTCTAGATACTGAACGAAACTGACCGGAGCTTGAACGCCTAACGTAATAACCCGAGTCTGGATATGCAACGAAACTGACCGGACCTTGAACGCTCAACGTAATAACCGGAGTCTGGATACCCAACAAAATTGACCGGAGCCTGAACGCTCAACGTAATAACCGAAGTCTGGATACCAAACGAAACTGACCGGAGCCTGAACGCTCAACGTAATAACCTGAGTCTGGATACCCAACGAAACTGACCGGAGCCTGAACGCCCAACGTAATAACCGGAGTCTGGATACCCAACAAAACTGACTGGAGCCTGAACGCTCAATTTAAAAACCGGAGTCTGGATACCCAACGAAACTGACCGGAGCCTGAACGCTCAACGTAATAACCGAAGTCTGGATACCCAACGAAACTGAACGGAGCCTGAACGCTCAACGTAATAACCGGAGTCTAGATACTCAACAAAACAGACCGGACCCTGAACATACAACGTAATAACTGAAGTCTGGATGCTCAACGAAAATGACCGGAGCCTGAACGCTCAACGTAATAACCGGAGTCTCGATACCTAACGAAACTGACCGGAGCCTGAATGCTCAAGATAATAACCGAAGTCTGGATACCCAATGAAACTGACCGGAGCCTGAACGCTCAACGTAATAACCGGAGTCAGGATACCAAACGAAATTGACCGGAGCCTGAACGCTTAAAATAATAACTGGAGTCTGGATGCTCAACAAAAATAACCGGAGCCTGAACGCTAACGTAATAACCGAAGTCTGGATACCCAACGAAACTGACCGGAGCCTGAACGCTGAACGTAATAACCGGAGTTTGGATACCCAACAAATTTGACCGGAGCCTGAACGCTCAACGTAATAACCGTAGTCTGGATACCCAATGAAACTGACAGGAGCCTGAACGCCCAACGTAATAACCGGAGTCTGGATACCCAACAAAACTGACCGGAGCCTGAACGCTCAATGTAAAAACCGGAGTCTGGATACCCAACGAAACTGACCGGAGCCTGAACGCTCAACGTAATAACCGGAGTCTGGATACCCAACGAAACTGAACGGAGCCTGAACGCTCAACGTAATAACCGGAGTCTAGATACTCAACAAAACAGACCGGACCCTGAACGCACAACGTAATAACTGGAGTCTGGATGCTCAACGAAAATGACCGGAGCCTGAACGCTCAATGTAATAACCGGAGTTTGGATACCTAACGAAACTGACCGGAGCCTGAATGCTCAAGATAATAACCGAAGTCTGGATACCCAATGAAACTGACCGGAGCCTGAACGCTCAACGTAATAACCAGAGTCAGGATCCCAAACGAAATTGACCGGAGCCTGAACGCTTAAAATAATAACCGGAGTCTAGATACTGAACGAAAGTGACCGGAGATTGAACGCCTAACGTAATAACCAGAGTCTGGATATGCAACGATACTGACCGGACCCTGAACGCTCAACGTAATAACCGGAGTCTGGATACCCAACAAAACTGACCAGAGCCTGAACGCTCAACGTAATAACCGAAGTCTAGATACTGAACGCTCAACGTAATAACCGGAGTCTATATACTGAACGAAACTGACCAGAGCTTGAACGCCTAACGTAATAACCAGAGTCTGGATATGCAACGAAACTGACCGGACCCCGAACGCTCAACGTAATAACCAGAGTCTGGATACACAACAAAACTGACCAGAGCCTGAACGCTCAACGTAATAACCGAAGTCTGGATACCCAATGAAACTGACCGGAGCCTGAATGCTCAACGTAATAACCGGAGTCAGGATACCAAACGAAATTGACCGGAGCCTGAACGCTTAAAATAATAACCGGAGTCTAGATACTGAACGAAACTGACCGGAGCTTGAACGCCTAACGTAATAACCAGAGTCTGGATATGCAACGAAACTGACCGGACCCTGAATGCTCAACGTAATAACCGGAGTCTGGATACCCAACAAAACTGACCGGAGCTTGAACGCTCAACATAATAACCAGAGTCTAGATACTGAACGAAACTGACCGGAGCTTGAACGCCTAACGTAATTACCAAAGTCTGGATATGCAACGAAACAGACCGGACCCTGAACGCTCAACGTAATAACCGGAGTCTGGATACCCAACAAAACTGACCAGAGCCTGAACGCTCAACGTAATAACCGAAGTCTGGATACCCAATGAAACTGACCGGAGCCTGAACGCTCAACGTAATAACCGGAGTCAGGATACCAAACAAAATTGACCGGAGCCTGAACGCTTAAAATAATAACCGGAGTCTAGATACTGAATGAAACTGACCGGAGCTTGAACGCCTAACGTAATAACCATAGTCTGGATATGCAACGAAACTGACCGGACCCTGAATGCTCAACGTAATAACCGAAGTCTGGATACCCAACAAAACTGACCGGAGCCTGAACGCTCAACGTAATAACCGAAGTCTGGGTACTAAACGAAACTGACCGGAGCCTGAATGCTCAACGTAATAACCTGAGTCTGGATACCCAACGAAACTGACCGGAGCCTGAACGCCCAACGTAATAACCAGAGTCTGGATACCCAACAAAACTGACCGGAGCCTGAACGCTCAATGTAAAAACCGGAGTCTGGATACCCAACGAAACTGACCGGAGCCTGAACGCTCAACGTAATAACCGGAGTCTGGATACCGAACGAAACTGAACGGAGCCTGAACGCTCAACGTAATAACCGGAGTCTAGATACTCAACAAAACAGACCGGACCCTGAACGCACAACGTAATAACTGGAGTCTGGATGCTCAACGAAAATGACCGGAGCCTGAACGCTCAACGTAATAACCGGAGTCTGGATACCTAACGAAACTGACCGGAGCCTGAATGCTCAAGATAATAACCGAAGTCTGGATACCCAATGAAACTGACCGGAGCCTGAACGCTCAACGTAATAACCGGAGTCAGGATACCAAACGAAATTGACCGGAGCCTAAACGCTTAAAATAATAACCGGAGTCTAGATACTGAACGAAACTGACCGGAGCTTGAACGCCTAACGTAATAACCAGAGTCTGGATATGCAACGAAACTGACCATAGCTTGAACGCTCAACGTAATAACCGGAGTCTGGATACCCAACGAAACTGACCGGAGCCTGAACGCCCAACGTAATAACCAGAGTCTGGATACCCAACAAAACTGACCGGAGCCTGAACGCTCAATGAAAAAACCGGAGTCTGGATACCCAATGAAACTGACCGGAGCCTGAACGCTCAACGTAATAACCGGAGTCTGGATACCGAATGAAACTAACCGGAGCCTGAATGCTCAATGTAATAACCAGAGTCTGGATACACAACGAAACTGACTGGTGCCTGAACGATTAACGTAATAACCGGAGTCTGGATACACAACGAAACTGACCGGAGCCTGAACGCTCAACGTAATAACCGGTGTCTGGATACACAACGAAATTGACCGGAGCCTGATTGCTCAACGTAATAACCGGAGTCTGGATACACAACGAAACTGACTAGAGCCTGAACCCTCAACGTAATAACCAGAGTCTGGATACCCAACAAAATTGACCGGAGCCTGAACGCTCAACGTAAAAATCGGAGTCTGGATACCCAACGAAACTGACCGGAGCCTGAACGCTCAACGTAATAACCGGAGTCTGGATACACAACAAAACTGAGCGGAGCCTGAACGCTCAACGTAATAACTGGAGTCTGGATACCCAACGAAACTGAACGGAGCATGAACGCTCAACGTAATAAACGGAGTCTGGATACTCAACGAAACTGACCAGAGCCTGAACGCACAACGTAATAACTGGAGTCTGGATGCTCAACGAAACTGAACGGATCCTGAACGCTCAACGTAATAACCGGAGTCTGGGTACTTAACGAAACTGACCGGACTCTGAACGCACAACGTAATAACTGGAGTCTGGATGCTCAACAAAAATAACCGGAGCCTGAACGCTAACGTAATAACCGGAGTCTGGATACCCAACGAAACTGACCGGAGCCTGAACGCTGAACGTAATAACCGGAGTTTGGATACCCAACAAATTTGACCGGAGCCTGAACGCTCAACGTAATAACCGTAGTCTGGATACCCAATGAAACTGACCGGAGCTTGAACGCTCAACATAATAACCGGAGTCTCGATACCCAACAAAACTGACCGGAGCCTGAACGCTCAACGTAATAACCGGAGTCTGGATACCAAACGAAATTGACCGGAGCCTTAACGCTCAACGTAATAACCTGAGTCTGGATACCCAACGAAACTAACCGGAGGCTGAACGCCCAACGTAATAACCGGTGTCTGGATACACAACGAAATTGACCGGAGCCTAAACGCTCAACGTAATAACCGGAGTCTGGATACCCAACGAAACTGACTAGAGCCTGCTCGCCTAACGTAATAACCGGTGTCTGGATACCCAACAAAACTGACCAGAGCCTGAACGCTCAACGTAAAAACCGGAGTCTGGATACCCAACAAAACTGACCAGAGCCTGAATGCTCAACGTAATAACCGAAGTCTAGATACCAAACGAAACTGACCGGAGCCTGAACGCTCAACGTAATAACCGAAACCTGGATACTCAACGAAACTGACCGGAGCCTGATCGCTCAACGTAATAACCGGAGTCTGGATACTCACGAAACTGACTGGAGGCTGAACGATCAACGTAATAACCGGTGTCTGGATACACAACGAAATTGACCGGAGCCTGATTGCTCAACGTAATAACCGGAGTCTGGATACACAACGAAACTGACTGGAGCCTGAACGCTCAACGTAATAACCGGAGTCTAGATACCCAACAAAACTGACCGGAGCCTAAACGCTCAACGTAATAACCGGAGTCTGGATACCCAATGAAACTGACCGAAGCCTGCTCGTTCAACGTAATAACCGGAGTCTGGATACCCAACAAAACTGACCAGAGCCTGAACGCTCAACGTAAAAACCGGAGTCTGGAAACCCAACAAAACTGACCAGAGCCTGAACGCTCAACGTAATAACCGAAGTCTGGATACCAAACGAAATTGACCGAAGCCTGAACGCTCAACGTAATAACCGGAGTCTGGATACTCAACGAAACTGACTGGAGCCTGAACGATCAACGTAATAACCGGTGTCTGGATACCCAACGAAATTGACCGGAGCCTGATCGCTCAACGTAATAACTGGAGTCTGGATTCACAACGAAACAGACCGGAGCCTGAACGCTCAACGTAATAACCGGAGTCTGGATACCCAACGAAACTGACCGGAGCCTAAACGCTCAACGTAATAACCGGAGTCTGGATACCCAACGTAACTGACCGGAGCCTGAACGTTCAACGTAATAACCGGAGTCTGGATACCCAACGAAATTGACCCGAGCCTGAAGGCTCAACGTAATAACCGGAATCTGGATACTCAACGAAACTGACCGGAGCCTGAACGCTCAACGTAATAACCGGAGTCTGGATACCCAACGAAACTGACCGGAGCCTGCTCGCTCAAAGTAATATCCGGAGTCTGGATACCCAACAAAACTGAACGGAGCCTGAACGCTCAACGTAATAACCGAAGTCTGGATACCAAACGAAACTGACCGGAGCCTGAACCCTCAATGTAATAACCGGAGTCTGGATACCCAACGAAACTGACCGGAGCCTGAACGCTCAACATAATAACCGGAGTCTGGATACCCAATGAAACTGACCGGAGCCTGAACGCTCAACGTAATAACCGGAGTCTGGATACACAACAAACCTGAGCGGAGCCTGAACGCTCAACGTAATAATCGGAGTCTGGATACCAAACGAAACTGAACGGAGCATGGACGCTCAACGTAATAAACGGAGTTTGGATACTCAACGAAACTGACCAGAGCCTGAACGCACAACGTAATAACTGGAGTCTGGATGCTCAACGTAACTGAACGGATCTTGAATGCTCAACGTAATAACCGGAGTCTGGGTACTCAACGAAACTGACCGGAGCCTGAACGCTGAACGTAATAACCGTAGTCTGGATACCCAATGAAACTGACCGGAGCCTGAACGCTCAACATAATAACCGGAGTCTGGATACCCAACAAAACTGACCGGAGCCTGAACGCTCAACGTAATAACCGTAGTCTGGATAGCCAATGAAACTGACCGGAGCCTGAACGCTCAACATAATAACCGGAGTCTGGATACCCAACAAAACTGACCGGAGCCTGAACGCTCAACGTAAAAACCGGAGTCTGGATACCCAATGAAACTGACCGGAGCCTGAATGATCAACGTAATAACCGAAGTCTGGATACCCAACGAAACTGACCGGAGCCTGAACGCTCAACGTAATAACCGGAGTCTGGATACCCAACGAAACTGACTGGAGCCTGATCGCTCAACGTAATAACCGGAGTCTGGATACAAAACGAAACTGACCGGAGCCTAAACGCTCAACGTAATAACCTGAGTCTGGGTACCCAACGAAACTGACCGGAGGCTGAACGCCCAACGTAATAACCGGTGTCTGGATACACAACGAAATTGACCGGAGCCTAAACGCTCAACGTAATAACCGGAGTCTGGATACCCAACGAAACTGACTGGAGCCTGCTCGCCTAACGTAATAACCGGTGTCTGGATACCCAACAAAACTGACTAGAGCCTGAACGCTCAACGTAAAAACCGGAGTCTGGATACCCAACAAAACTGACCAGAGCCTGAACGCTCAACGTAATAACCGAAGTCTGGATACCAAACGAAACTGACCGGAGCCTGAACCCTCAATGTAATAACCGGAGTCTGGATACCCAACGAAACTGACCGGAGCCTGAACGCTCAACGTAATAACCGGAGTCTGGATACCCAATGAAACTGACCGGAGCCTAAACGCTCAACGTAATAACCGGAGTCTGGATACACAACAAAACTGAGCGGCGCCTGAACGCTCAACGTAATAATCGGAGTCTGGATACCAAATGAAACTGAACGGAGCATGGACGCTCAACGTAATAAACGGAGTTTGGATACTCAACGAAACTGACAAGAGCCTGCTCGCTCAAAGTAATATCCGGAGTCTGGATACCCAACAAAACTGAACGGAGCCTGAACGCTCAACGTAATAACCGAAGTCTGGATACCAAACGAAACTGACCGGAGCCTGAACCCTCAATGTAATAACCAGAGTCTGGATACCCAACGAAACTGACCGGAGCCTGAACGCTCAACGTAATAACCGGAGTCTGGATACCCAATGAAACTGACCGGAGCCTGAACGCTCAACGTAATAACCGGAGTCTGGATACACAACAAAACTGAGCGGAGCCTGAACGCTCAACGTAATAATCGGAGTCTGGATACCAAACGAAACTGAACGGAGCATGGACGCTCAACGTAATAAACAGAGTTTGGATACTCAACGAAACTGACCAGAGCCTGAACGCACAACGTAATAACTGGAGTCTGGATGCTCAACGAAACTGAACGGATCCTGAATGCTCAACGTAATAATCGGAGTCTGGGTACTCAACGAAACTGACCGGAGCCTGAACGCTGAACGTAATAACCGGAGTTTGGATACCCAACAAATTTGACCGAAGCCTGAACGCTCAACGTAATAACCGGAGTTTGGATACCCAACAAATTTGACCGGAGCCTGAACGCTCAACGTAATAACCGTAGTCTGGATACCCAATGAAACTGACCAGAGCCTGAACGCTCAACATAATATCCGGAGTCTGGATACCCAACAAAACTGAACGGAGCCTGAACGCTCAACGTAATAACCGAAGTCTGGATACCAAACGAAACTGACCGGAGCCTGAACCCTCAATGTAATAACCGGAGTCTGGATACCCAACGAAACTGACCGGAGCCTGAACGCTCAACGTAATAACCGGAGTCTGGATACCCAACGAAACTAACCGGAGTCTGAACGCTCAACGTAATAACCGGAGTCTGGATACACAACAAAACTGAGCGGAGCCTGAACGCTCAACGTAATAATCGGAGTCTGGATACCAAACGAAACTGAACGGAGCATGGACGCTCAACGTAATAACCGGAGTCTGGATACCCAACGAAACTGACCGGAGCCTGAACGCTCAACGTAATAACCGGAGTCTAGATACTCAACGAAACTGACTGGAGGCTGAATGATCAACGTAATAACCGGTGTCTGGATACACAACGAAATTGACCGGAGCCTGATTGCTCAACGTAATAACCGGAGTCTGGATACACAAAGAAACTGACTGGAGCATGAACGCTCAACGTAATAACCGGAGTCTAGATACCCAACGAAACTGACCGGAGCCTAAACGCTCAACGTAATAACCGGAGTCTGGATACCCAATGAAACTGACCGGAGCCTGCTCGTTCAACGTAATAACCGGAGTCTGGATACCCAACAAAACTGACTAGAGCCTGAACGCTCAACGTAAAAACCGGAGTCTGGATACCCAACAAAACTGACCGGATCCTGAACGCTCAACGTAATAACCGAAGTCTGGATACCAAACGAAACTGACCGGAGCCTGAACGCTCAACGTAATAACCGGAGTCTGGATACTCAACGAAATTGACCGGAGCCTGAACGCTCAACGTAAAAACCGGAGTCTGGATACCCAACGAAACTGACCGGAGCCTGAACGCTCAACGTAATAACCGGAGTCTGGATACAGAACAAAACTGAGCGGAGCCTGAACGCTCAACGTAATAACCGGAGTCTGGATACCAAACGAAACTGAACGGAGCATGAACGCTCAACGTAATAAACGGAGTTTGGATACTCAACGAAACTGACCAGAGCCTGAACGCACAACGTAATAACTGGAGTCTGGATGCTCAACGAAACTGAACGGATCCTGAACGCTCAACATAATAACCGGAGTCTGGGTACTCAACGAAACTGACCGGACCCTGAACGCACAACGTAATAACTGGAGTCTGGATGCTCAACAAAAATAACCGGAGCCTGAACGCTAACGTAATAACCGGAGTCTGGATACCCAACGAAACTGACCGGAGCCTGAACGCTGAACGTAATAACCGGAGTTTGGATACCCAACAAATTTGACCGGAGCCTGAACGCTCAACGTAATAACCGTAGTCTGGATACCCAATGAAACTGACCGGAGCCTGAACGCTCAACATAATAACCGGAGTCTGGATACCCAACAAAACTGACCGGAGCCTGAACGCTCAACGTAATAACCGTAATCTGGATACCCAACGAAACTGACAAGAGCCTGCTCGCTCAAAGTAATATCCGGAGTCTGGATACCCAACAAAACTGAACGGAGCCTGAACGCTCAACGTAATAACCGAAGTCTGGATACCAAACGAAACTGACCGGAGCCTGAACCCTCAATGTAATAACCAGAGTCTGGATACCCAACGAAACTGACCGGAGCCTGAACGCTCAACGTAATAACCGGAGTCTGGATACCCAATGAAACTGACCGGAGCCTGAACGCTCAACGTAATAACCGGAGTCTGGATACACAACAAAACTGAGCGGAGCCTGAACGCTCAACGTAATAATCGGAGTCTGGATACCAAACGAAACTGAACGGAGCATGGACGCTCAACGTAATAAACAGAGTTTGGATACTCAACGAAACTGACCAGAGCCTGAACGCACAACGTAATAACTGGAGTCTGGATGCTCAACGAAACTGAACGGATCCTGAATGCTCAACGTAATAATCGGAGTCTGGGTACTCAACGAAACTGACCGGAGCCTGAACGCTGAACGTAATAACCGGAGTTTGGATACCCAACAAATTTGACCGGAGCCTGAACGCTCAACGTAATAACCGGAGTTTGGATACCCAACAAATTTGACCGGAGCCTGAACGCTCAACGTAATAACCGTAGTCTGGATACCCAATGAAACTGACCAGAGCCTGAACGCTCAACATAATATCCGGAGTCTGGATACCCAACAAAACTGAACGGAGCCTGAACGCTCAACGTAATAACCGAAGTCTGGATACCAAACGAAACTGACCGGAGCCTGAACCCTCAATGTAATAACCGGAGTCTGGATACCCAACGAAACTGACCGGAGCCTGAACGCTCAACGTAATAACCGGAGTCTGGATACCCAACGAAACTAACCGGAGTCTGAACGCTCAACGTAATAACCGGAGTCTGGATACACAACAAAACTGAGCGGAGCCTGAACGCTCAACGTAATAATCGGAGTCTGGATACCAAACGAAACTGAACGGAGCATGGACGCTCAACGTAATAACCGGAGTCTGGATACCCAACGAAACTGACCGGAGCCTGAACGCTCAACGTAATAACCGGAGTCTAGATACTCAACGAAACTGACTGGAGGCTGAATGATCAACGTAATAACCGGTGTCTGGATACACAACGAAATTGACCGGAGCCTGATTGCTCAACGTAATAACCGGAGTCTGGATACACAAAGAAACTGACTGGAGCATGAACGCTCAACGTAATAACCGGAGTCTAGATACCCAACAAAACTGACCGGAGCCTAAACGCTCAACGTAATAACCGGAGTCTGGATACCCAATGAAACTGACCGGAGCCTGCTCGTTCAACGTAATAACCGGAGTCTGGATACCCAACAAAACTGACTAGAGCCTGAACGCTCAACGTAAAAACCGGAGTCTGGATACCCAACAAAACTGACCGGATCCTGAACGCTCAACGTAATAACCGAAGTCTGGATACCAAACGAAACTGACCGGAGCCTGAACGCTCAACGTAATAACCGGAGTCTGGATACTCAACGAAATTGACCGGAGCCTGAACGCTCAACGTAAAAACCGGAGTCTGGATACCCAACGAAACTGACCGGAGCCTGAACGCTCAACGTAATAACCGGAGTCTGGATACAGAACAAAACTGAGCGGAGCCTGAACGCTCAACGTAATAACCGGAGTCTGGATACCAAACGAAACTGAACGGAGCATGAACGCTCAACGTAATAAACGGAGTTTGGATACTCAACGAAACTGACCAGAGCCTGAACGCACAACGTAATAACTGGAGTCTGGATGCTCAACGAAACTGAACGGATCCTGAACGCTCAACATAATAACCGGAGTCTGGGTACTCAACGAAACTGACCGGACCCTGAACGCACAACGTAATAACTGGAGTCTGGATGCTCAACAAAAATAACCGGAGCCTGAACGCTAACGTAATAACCGGAGTCTGGATACCCAACGAAACTGACCGGAGCCTGAACGCTGAACGTAATAACCGGAGTTTGGATACCCAACAAATTTGACCGGAGCCTGAACGCTCAACGTAATAACCGTAGTCTGGATACCCAATGAAACTGACCGGAGCCTGAACGCTCAACATAATAACCGGAGTCTGGATACCCAACAAAACTGACCGGAGCCTGAACGCTCAACGTAATAACCGTAATCTGGATACCCAATGAAACTGACCGGAGCCTGAACGCTCAACATAATAACCGGAGTCTGGATACCCAACAAAACTGACCGGAGCCTGAACGCTCAACGTAAAAACCGGAGTCTGGATACCCAATGAAACTGACCGGAGCCTGAATGATCAACGTAATAACCGAAGTCTGGATACCCAACGAAACTGACCGGAGCCTGAACGCTCAACGTAATAACCGGAGTCTGGATACCCAACGAAACTGACTGGAGCCTGATCGCTCAACGTAATAACCGGAGTCTGGATACCAAACGAAACTGACCGGAGCCTAAATGCTCAACGTAATAACCTGAGTCTGGATACCCAACGAAACTGACCGGAGGCTGAACGCCCAACGTAATAACCGGTGTCTGGATACACAACGAAATTGACCGGAGCCTAAACGCTCAACGTAATAACCGGAGTCTGGATACCCAACGAAACTGACTTGAGCCTGCTCGCCTAACGTAATAACCGGTGTCTGGATACCCAACAAAACTGACCAGAGCCTGAACGCTCAACGTAAAAACCGGAGTCTGGATACCCAACAAAACTGACCAGAGCCTGAACGCTCAACGTAATAACCGAAGTCTGGATACCAAACGAAACTGACCGGAGCCTGAACACTCAACATAATAACCGGAGTTTGGATACCCAACGAAACTGACCGGAGCCTCAACGCTCAACGTAAGAACCGGAGTCTGGATACCCAACGAAACTGACCGGAGCCTGAATGATCAACGTAATAACCGAAGTCTGGATACCCAACGAAACTGACCGGAGCCTGCTCGCTCAAAGTAATATCCGGAGTCTGGATACCCAACAAAACTGAACGGAGCCTGAACGCTCAACGTAATAACCGAAGTCTGGATACCAAACGAAACTGACCGGAGCCTGAACCCTCAATGTAATAACCGGAGTCTGGATACCCAACGAAACTGACCGGAGCCTGAACGCTCAACGTAATAACCGGAGTCTGGATACCCAACGAAACTGACCGGAGCCTGAACGCTCAACGTAATAACCGGAGTCTGGATACACAACAAAACTGAGCGGAGCCTGAACGCTCAACGTAATAATCGGAGTCTGGATACCAAACGAACCTGAACGGAGCATGGACGCTCAACGTAATAACCGGAGTCTGGATACCCAACGAAACTGACCGGAGCCTGAACACTCAACGTAATAACCGGAGTCTAGATACTCAACGAAACTGACTGGAGGCTGAACGATCAACGTAATAACCGGTGTCTGGATACACAACGAAATTGACCGGAGCCTGATTGCTCAACGTAATAACCGGAGTCTGGATACACAACGAAACTGACTGGAGCATGAACGCTCAACGTAATAACCGGAGTCTAGATACCCAACGAAACTGACCGGAGCCTAAACGCTCAACGTAATAACCGGAGTCTGGATACCCAATGAAACTGACCGGAGCCTGCTCGTTCAACGTAATAACCGGAGTCTGGATACTCAACGAAACTGACTGAAGGCTGAACGATCAACGTAATAACCGGTGTCTGGATACACAACGAAATGGACCGGAGCCTGATTGCTCAACGTAATAACCGAAGTCTAGATACACAACGAAACTGACTGGAGCATGAACGCTCAACGTAATAACCGGAGTCTAGATACCCAACGAAACTGACCGGAGCTTAAACGCTCAACGTAATAACCGGAGTCTGGATACCCAATGAAACTGACCGGAGCCTGCTCGTTCAACGTAATAACCGGAGTCTGGATACCCAACAAAACTGACCAGAGCCTGAACGCTCAACTTAAAAACCGGAGTCTGGATACCCAACAAAACTGACCGGAGCCTGAACGCTCAACGTGATAACCGAAGTCTGGATACCAAACGAAACTGACCGGAGCCTGAACGCTCAACGTAATAACCGGAGTCTGGATACTCAACGAAATTGACCGGAGCCTGAATGCTCAACGTAAAAACCGGAGTCTGGATACCCAACGAAACTGACCGGAGCCTGAACGCTCAACGTAATAACCGGAGTCTGGATACACAACAAAACTGAGCGGAGCCTGAACGCTCAACGTAATAACCGGAGTCTGGATACCAAACGAAACTGAACGGAGCATGAACGCTCAACGTAATAAACGGAGTTTGGATACTCAACGAAACTGACCAGAGCCTGAACGCACAACGTAATAACTGGAGTCTGGATGCTCAACGAAACTGAACGGATCCTGAACGCTCAACGTAATAACCGGAGTCTGGGTACTCAACGAAACTGACCGGACCCTGAACGCACAACGTAATAACTGGAGTCTGGATGCTCAACAAAAATAACCGGAGCCTGAACGCTAACGTAATAACCGGAGTCTGGATACCCAACGAAACTGACCGGAGCCTGAACGCTGAACGTAATAACCGGAGTTTGGATACCCAACAAATTTGATCGGAGCCTGAATGCTCAACGTAATAACCGTAGTCTGGATACCCAATGAAACTGACCGAAGCCTGAACGCTCAACATAATAACCGGAGTCTGGATACCCAACAAAACTGACCGGAGCCTGAACGCTCAACCTAATAACCGTAGTCTGGATACCCAATGAAACTGACCGGAGCCTGAACGCTCAACATAATAACCGGAGTCTGGATACCCAACAAAACTGACCGGAGCCTGAACGCTCAACGTAAAAACCGGAGTCTGGATACCCAATGAAACTGACCGGAGCCTGAATGATCAACGTAATAACCGAAGTCTGGATACCCAACGAAACTGACCGGAGCCTGAACGCTCAACGTAATAACCGGAGTCTGGATACCCAACGAAACTGACTGGAGCCTGATCGCTCAACGTAATAACCGGAGTCTGGATACCAAACGAAACTGACCGGAGCCTAAACGCTCAACGTAATAACCTGAGTCTGGATACCCAACGAAACTGACCGGAGGCTGAACGCCCAACGTAATAACCGGTGTCTGGATACACAACGAAATTGACCGGAGCCTAAACGCTCAACGTAATAACCGGAGTCTGGATACCCAACGAAACTGACTGGAGCCTGCTCGCCTAACGTAATAACCGGTGTCTGGATACCCAACAAAACTGACCAGAGCCTGAACGCTCAACGTAAAAACCGGAGTCTGGATACCCAACAAAACTGACCAGAGCCTGAACGCTCAACGTAATAACCGAAGTCTGGATACCAAACGAAACTGACCGGAGCCTGAACGCTCAACGTAATAACCGGAACCTGGATACTCAACGAAACTGACCGGAGCCTGAACGCTCAACGTAATAACCGGAGTCTGGATACTCAACGAAACTGACTGGAGGCTGAACGATCAACGTAATAACCGGTGTCTGGATACACAACGAAATTGACCGGAGCCTGATTGCTCAACGTAATAACCGGAGTCTGGATACACAACGAAACTGACTGGAGCATGAATGCTCAACGTAATAACCGGAGTCTAGATACCCAACGAAACTGACCGGAGCCTAAACGCTCAACGTAATAACCTGAGTCTGGATACCCAACGAAACTGACCGGAGGCTGAACGCCCAACGTAATAACCGGTGTCTGGATACACAACGAAATTGACTGGAGCCTAAACGCTCAACGTAATAACCGGAGTCTGGATACCCAACGAAACTGACTGGAGCCTGCTCGCCTAACGTAATAACCGGTGTCTGGATACCCAACAAAACTGACCAGAGCCTGAACGCTCAACGTAAAAACCGGAGTCTGGATACCCAACAAAACTGACCAGAGCCTGAACGCTCAACGTAATAACCGAAGTCTGGATACCAAACGAAACTGACCGGAGCCTGAACGCTCAACGTAATAACCGGAACCTGGATACTCAACGAAACTGACCGGAGCCTGAACGCTCAACGTAATAACCGGAGTCTAGATACTCAACGAAACTGACTGGAGGCTGAACGATCAACGTAATAAACGGTGTCTGGATACACAACGAAATTGACCGGAGCCTGATTGCTCAACGTAATAACCGGAGTCTGGATACAAAACGAAACTGACTGGAGCATGAACGCTCAACGTAATAACCGGAGTCTAGATACCCAACGAAACTGGCCGGAGCCTAAACGCTCAACGTAATAACCGGAGTCTGGATACCCAATGAAACTGACCGGAGCCTGCTCGTTCAACGTAATAACCGGAGTCTGGATACCCAACAAAACTGACTAGAGCCTGAACGCTCAACATAAAAACCGGAGTCTGGATACCCAACAAAACTGACCGGATCCTGAACGCTCAACGTAATAACCGAAGTCTGGATACCAAACGAAACTGACCGGAGCCTGAACGCTCAACGTAATAACCGGAGTCTGGATACTCAACGAAATTGACCGGAGCCTGAACGCTCAACGTAAAAACCGGAGTCTGGATACCCAACGAAACTGACCGGAGCCTGAACGCTCAACGTAATAACCGGAGTCTGGATACACAACAAAACTGAGCGGAGCCTGAACGCTCAACGTAATAACCGGAGTCTGGATACCAAACGAAACTGAACGGAGCATGAACGCTCAACGTAATAAACGGAGTTTGGATACTCAACGAAACTGACCAGAGCCTGAACGCACAACGTAATAACTGGAGTCTGGATGCTCAACGAAACTGAACGGATCCTGAACGCTCAACGTAATAACCGGAGTCTGGGTACTCAACGAAACTGACCAGACCCTGAACGCACAACGTAATAACTGGAGTCTGGATGCTCAACAAAAATAACCGTAGCCTGAACGCTAACGTAATAACCGGAGTCTGGATACCCAACGAAACTGACCGGAGCCTGAACGCTGAACGTAATAACCGGAGTTTGGATACCCAACAAATTTGATCGGAGCCTGAACGCTCAACGTAATAACCGTAGTCTGGATACCCAATGAAACTGACTGAAGCCTGAACGCTCAACATAATAACCGGAGTCTGGATACCCAACAAACTGACCGGAGCCTGAAGGCTCAACCTAATAACCGTAGTCTGGATACCCAATGAAATTGACCGGAGCCTGAACGCTCAACATAATAACCGGAGTCTGGATACCCAACAAAACTGACCGGAGCCTGAACGCTCAACGTAAAAACCGGAGTCTGGATACCCAATGAAACTGACCGGAGCCTGAATGATCAACGTAATAACCGAAGTCTGGATACCCAACGAAACTGACCGGAGCCTGAACGCTCAACGTAATAACCGGAGTCTGGATACCCAACGAAACTGACTGGAGCCTGATCGCTCAACGTAATAACCGGAGTCTGGATACCAAACGAAACTGACCGGAGGCTGAACGCCCAACGTAATAACCGGTGTCTGGATACACAACGAAATTGACTGGAGCCTAAACGCTCAACGTAATAACCGGAGTCTGGATACCCAACGAAACTGACTGGAGCCTGCTCGCCTAACGTAATAACCGGTGTCTGGATACCCAACAAAACTGACCAGAGCCTGAACGCTCAACGTAAAAACCGGAGTCTGGATACCCAACAAAACTGACCAGAGCCTGAACGCTCAACGTAATAACCGAAGTCTGGATACCAAACGAAACTGACCGGAGCCTGAACGCTCAACGTAATAACCGGAACCTGGATACTCAACGAAACTGACCGGAGCCTGAACGCTCAACGTAATAACCGGAGTCTAGATACTCAACGAAACTGACTGGAGGCTGAACGATCAACGTAATAAACGGTGTCTGGATACACAACGAAATTGACCGGAGCCTGATTGCTCAACGTAATAACCGGAGTCTGGATACAAAACGAAACTGACTGGAGCATGAACGCTCAACGTAATAACCGGAGTCTAGATACCCAACGAAACTGGCCGGAGCCTAAACGCTCAACGTAATAACCGGAGTCTGGATACCCAATGAAACTGACCGGAGCCTGCTCGTTCAACGTAATAACCGGAGTCTGGATACCCAACAAAACTGACTAGAGCCTGAACGCTCAACATAAAAACCGGAGTCTGGATACCCAACAAAACTGACCGGATCCTGAACGCTCAACGTAATAACCGAAGTCTGGATACCAAACGAAACTGACCGGAGCCTGAACGCTCAACGTAATAACCGGAGTCTGGATACTCAACGAAATTGACCGGAGCCTGAACGCTCAACGTAAAAACCGGAGTCTGGATACCCAACGAAACTGACCGGAGCCTGAACGCTCAACGTAATAACCGGAGTCTGGATACACAACAAAACTGAGCGGAGCCTGAACGCTCAACGTAATAACCGGAGTCTGGATACCAAACGAAACTGAACGGAGCATGAACGCTCAACGTAATAAACGGAGTTTGGATACTCAACGAAACTGACCAGAGCCTGAACGCACAACGTAATAACTGGAGTCTGGATGCTCAACGAAACTGAACGGATCCTGAACGCTCAACGTAATAACCGGAGTCTGGGTACTCAACGAAACTGACCAGACCCTGAACGCACAACGTAATAACTGGAGTCTGGATGCTCAACAAAAATAACCGTAGCCTGAACGCTAACGTAATAACCGGAGTCTGGATACCCAACGAAACTGACCGGAGCCTGAACGCTGAACGTAATAACCGGAGTTTGGATACCCAACAAATTTGATCGGAGCCTGAACGCTCAACGTAATAACCGTAGTCTGGATACCCAATGAAACTGACTGAAGCCTGAACGCTCAACATAATAACCGGAGTCTGGATACCCAACAAACTGACCGGAGCCTGAAGGCTCAACCTAATAACCGTAGTCTGGATACCCAATGAAACTGACCGGAGCCTGAACGCTCAACATAATAACCGGAGTCTGGATACCCAACAAAACTGACCGGAGCCTGAACGCTCAACGTAAAAACCGGAGTCTGGATACCCAATGAAACTGACCGGAGCCTGAATGATCAACGTAATAACCGAAGTCTGGATACCCAACGAAACTGACCGGAGCCTGAACGCTCAACGTAATAACCGGAGTCTGGATACCCAACGAAACTGACTGGAGCCTGATCGCTCAACGTAATAACCGGAGTCTGGATACCAAACGAAACTGACCGGAGCCTAAACGCTCAACGTAATAACCTGAGTCTGGATACCCAACGAAACTGACCGGAGGCTGAACGCCCAACGTAATAACCGGTGTCTGGATACACAACGAAATTGACCGGAGCCTAAACGCTCAACGTAATAACCGGAGTCTGGATACCCAACGAAACTGACTAGAGCCTGCTCGCCTAACGTAATAACCGGTGTCTGGATACCCAACAAAACTGACCAGAGCCTGAACGCTCAACGTAAAAACCGGAGTCTGGATACCCAACAAAACTGACCAGAGCCTGAACGCTCAACGTAATAACCGAAGTTTGGATACCAAACGAAACTGACCGGAGCCTGAACGCTCAACGTAATAACCGGAACCTGGATACTCAACGAAACTGACTGGAGCCTGAACGCTCAACGTAATAACCGGAGTCTGGATACTCAACGAAACTGACTGGAGGCTGAACGATCAACGTAATAACCGGTGTCTGGATACACAACGAAATTGACCGGAGCCTGATTGCTCAACGTAATAACCGGAGTCTGGATACACAACGAAACTGACTGGAGCATGAACGCTCAACGTAATAACCGGAGTCTAGAGACCCAACGAAACTGACCGGAGCCTAAACGCTCAACGTAATAACCGGAGTCTGGATACCCAATGAAACTTACCGGAGCCTGCTCGTTCAACGTAATAACCGGAGTCTGGATAACCAACAAAACTGACCAGAGCCTGAACGCTCAACGTAAAAACCGGAGTCTGGATACCCAACAAAACTGACCGGAGCCTGAACGCTCAACGTAATAACCGAAGTCTGGATACCAAACGAAACTGACCGGAGCCTGAACGTATAACGTAATAACCAGAGTCTGGATACTCAACGTAACTGACTGGAGCCTGAACGATCAACGTAATAACCGGTGTCTGGATACCCAACGAAATTGACCGGAGCCTGATCGCTCAACGTAATAACCGGAGTCTGGATTCACAACGAAACAGACCGGAGCCTGAACGCTCAACGTATTAACCGGAGTCTGGATACCCAACGAAACTGACCGGAGCCTAAACGCTCAACGTAATAACCGGAGTCTGGATACCCAACGTAACTGACCGGAGCCTGAACGTTCAACGTAATAACCGGAGTCTGGATACCCAACGAAATTGACCGGAGCCTGAAGGCTCAACGTAATAACCGGAATCTAGATACTCAACGAAACTGACCGAAGCCTGAACGCTCAACGTAATAACCGGAGTCTGGATACCCAACGAAACTGACCAGAGCCTAAACGCTAAACGTAATAACCGGAGTCTGGATACCCAACGAAACTGACCGGAGCCTGCTCGCTCAACATAATAACCGGAGTCTGGATGCTCAATGAAAATGACTGGAGCCTGAACGCTCAACGTGATAACCGGAGTCTGGATACCCAACTAAACTGACCGGAGCCTGAATGCTCAATGTAATAATCGGAGTCTGGATACCCATCGAAACTGACCGGAGCCTGAACCCTCAACGAAATAACCGGAGTCTGGATACCCAACAAAATTGACCGGAGCCTGAACGCTCAACGTAAAAACCGAAGTCTGGATACCCAACGAAACTGACCGGAGCCTGAACGCTCAACGTAATAACCGGAGTCTGGATACAGAACAAAACTGAGCGTAGCCTGAACGCTCAACGTAATAACCGGAGTCTGGATACCAAACGAAACTGAATGGAGCATGAACGCTCAACGTAATAAACGGAGTTTGGATACTCAACGAAACTGACCAGAGCCTGAACGCACAACGTAATAATTGGAGTCTGGATGCTCATCGAAACTGAACGGATCCTGAACGCTCAACGTAATAACCGGAGTCTGGGTACTCAACGAAACTGACCGGACCCTGAACGCACAACGTAATAACTGGAGTCTGGATGCTCAACAAAAATAACCGGAGCCTGAACGCTAACGTAATAACCGGAGTCTGGATACCCAACGAAACTGACCGGAGCCTGAACGCTGAACGTAATAACCGGAGTTTGGATACCCAACAAATTTGACCGGAGCCTGAACGCTCAACGTAATAACCGTAGTCTGGATACCCAATGAAACTGACCGGAGCCTGAACGCTCAACATAATAACCGGAGTCTGGATACCCAACAAAACTGACCGGAGCCTGAACGCTCAACGTAAAAACCGGAGTCTGGATACCCAATGAAACTGACCGGAGCCTGAATGATCAACGTAATAACCGAAGTCTAGATTCGCAACGTAACTGAGCGGAGCCTAAACGCTCAACGTAATAACCAGAGTCTGGATACCCAACGAAACTGACCGGAGCCTGATCGCTCAACGTAATAACCGGAGTCTGGATACCAAACGAAACTGACCGGAGCCTAAACGCTCAATGTAATAACCTGAGTCTGGATACCCAACGAAACTGACCGGAGGCTGAACGCCCAACGTAATAACAGGTGTCTGGTTACACAACGAAACTGACCGGAGCCTAAACGCTCAACGTAATAAACGGAGTCTGGATACCCAATGAAACTGACCGGAGCCTGCTCGCTCAACGTAATAACCAAAGTCTGGATACCCAACAAAACTGACCAGAGCCTGAACGTTCAACGTAAAAACCGGAGTCTGGATACCCAACAAAACTGACCGGACCCTGAACGCTCAACGAAACTGACCGGACCCTGAACGATCATCATAATAACCGGTGTCTGGATACACAATGAAATTGACCGGAGCCTGATCGTTCAACGTAATAACCGGAGTCTAGATACACAACGAAACTGACCGGAGCCTGAACGCTCAACGTAATAACCGGAGTCTGGATACCCAACGAAACTGACCGGAGCCTAAACGCTCAACGTAATAACCGGAGTCTGGATACCCAACGAAAATGATCGGAGCCTGCTCGCTCAACGTAATAACCGAAGTCTGGATACCCGACGAAACTGACCGGAGCCTGAACACTCAATGTAATAACCAGAGTCTGGATACGCTACGAAACTGAACGGAGCCTGAACGCTCAACATAATAACCAGAGTATGGTTACCCAACAAAACTGACCGGAGCCTGAACGCTCAACGTAATAACCTGAGTCTGGATACCCAACGAAACTGACCGGAGCCTGAACACCCAACGTAATAACCGGAGTCTGGATATCCAACGAAACTGACCGGAGCCTGCTTGCTCAACGTAATAACTGGAGTCTGGATACCCAATGAAACTGACCGGAGCCTGAACGCTCAACATAATAACGGGAGTCTGGATACACAACGAAACTGACCGGAGCTTGAACGCTCAACGCAATAACCGGAGCCTGGATACCCAACGTAACTGAACGGAGCCTGAACGCTCAACGTAATAACCGGAGTCTAGATACTCAACAAAACAGACCGGACCCTGAACGCACAACGTAATAACTGGACTCTGGATGCTCAATGAAAATGACCGGAGCCTGAACGCTCAACGTAATAACCGGAGTCTGGATACCTAACGAAACTGACCGGAGCCTGAATGCTCAAGATAATAACCGAAGTCTGGATACCCAATGAAACTTACCGGAGCCTGATCGCTCAACGTAATAACCAGATTCTGGATACACAACGAAACTGACCAGAGCCTGAACGCTCAACGTAATAACCGGAGTCTGGATACCCAACGAAACTGACCGGAGGCTAAACGCTCAAAGTAATAACCGGAGTCTGGATACCCAACGTAACTGACCGGAGCCTGAACGCTCAACGTAATAACCGGAGTCTGGATACCCAACGAAATTGACCGGAGCCTGAAGGCTCAACGTAATAACCGGAATCTGGATACTCAACGAAACTGACCGGAGTCTGAACGCTCAACGTAATAACCGGAGTCTAGATACCCAACGAAACTGACCGGAGCCTAAACGCTAAACATAATAACCGGAGTCTGGATACCCAACGAAACTGACCGGAGCCTCCTCGCTCAACGTAATAACTGGAGTCGGGATGCTCAACAAAAATGACCAGAGTCTGAACACTCAACGTAAA
The DNA here is from genome assembly GCA_963859935.3 of Lathyrus sativus. NCBI lineage: Eukaryota > Viridiplantae > Streptophyta > Magnoliopsida > Fabales > Fabaceae > Lathyrus > Lathyrus sativus. Next base: position 257,248,914 of record OZ012736.1, on the reverse strand, counting down.
AACCGGAGTCTGGATACCCAACGAAACTGACCGGAGCCTAAACGCTCAAGATAATAACCGAAGTCTGGATACCCAATGAAACTGACCGGAGCCTGAACGCTCAACGTAATAACCAGAGTCAGGATACCAAACCAAATTGACCGGAGCCTGAACGCTTAACGTAATAACCTGAGTCTAGATACCGAACGAAATTGACCGGAGCCTGAATGCCTAACGTAATAACCAGAGTCTGGATATGCAACGAAACTGACCGGATCCTGAACGCTCAACGTAATAACCGGAGTCTGGATACCCAACAAAACTGACCGGAGCCTGAACGCTCAACGTAATAACCGGAATCTAGATACTCAACGAAACTAACCGTAGCCTGAACGCTCAACGTAATAACCGGAGTCTAGATACTCAACGAAACTGACCGGAGCCTGAACGCTCAACGTAATAACCGGAGTCTGGATACCCAACGAAACTGACCGGAGCCTGAACGCTCAATGTAATAACCGGAGTCTGGATACCCAACGAAACTGACCGGAGCCTGAACTCTCAACGTGATAACCGGAGTCTGGATATCCAACGAAACTGACCGGAGTCTGAACGCTCAACGTAATAACCGGAGTCTGGATACCCAAAGAAACTGACCGGAGCCTGAACGCTCAACGTAATAACCGGAGTCTGGATACCCATTGAAACTGGCCGGAGCCTGAACTCTCAACATGATAACCGGAGTCTGGATACCCAACGAAATTGACCAGAGCCTGAACGCTCAACGTAAAAACCGGAGTCTAGATACCCAACGAAACTGACCGGAGCCTGAACTCTTAACATAATAACTGGAGTCTGGATACCCAACAAAACTTACCGGAGCCTTAACGCTCAACGTAAAAACCGGAGTCTGGATACCGAATGAAACTGACCGGAGCCTGAACGATCAACGTAATAACCGAAGTCTAGATACGCAACGAAACTGACCGGAGCCTGAACGCTCATCGTAATAACCGGAGTCTGGATACCCAACGAAACTGACCGGAGCCTGAACGCTCAACGTAATAACCGGAGTCTGGATACCCAACGAAACTGACCGGAGCCTGAACGCTCAACGTCATAACCGGAGTCTGGATACCCAACGAAATTGACCAGAGCCTGAAGGCTCAACGTAATAATCGGAACCTGGATACTCAACGAAACTGACCGGAGCCTGAACGCTCAACGTAATAACCGGAGTCTGGATACTCAACGAAACTGACCGGAGGCTGAACGATCAACGTAATAACCGGTGTCTGGATACCCAATGAAACTGACCGGAGCGTGCTCGCTCAACGTAATAACCGGAGTCTGGATACCCAACAAAACTGACCGGAGCCTGAACGCTCAATGTAAAAACCGGAGTCTGGATACCCGACGAAACTGACTGGAGCCTGAACGCTCAACGTAATAACGGGAGTCTGGATACACAACGAAACTGACCGGAGCCTGAACGCTCAACGTAATAACCGGAGTCTGGATACCCAACGTAACTGAACGGAGCCTGAGCGCTCAACGTAATAACCGGAGTGTAGATACTCAACAAAACAGACCGGACCCTGAACGCACAACGTAATAACTGGAGTTTGGATGCTCAACGAAAATGACCGGAGCCTGAACGCTCAACGTAATAACCGGAGTCTGGATACCCAACGAAACTGACCGGAGCCTGAACGCTGAACGTAATAACCGGAGTTTGGATACCCAACAAATTTGACCGGAGCCTGAACGCTCAACGTAATAACCGAAGTCTGGATACCAAACAAAACTGACCGGAGCCTGAACGCTCAACGTAATAACCGGAGTCTGGATACCCAACGAAACTGACTAGAGCCTGAACGATCAACGTAATAACCGGTGTCTGGATACACAACGAAACTGACCGGAGCCTGAACACTCAACGTAATAACCAGAGTCTGGATACCCAACGAAACTGACCGGAGCCTGAACGCTCAATGTAATAACCGGAGTCTGGATACCCAACGAAACTGACCGGAGCCTGAACTCTCAACGTGATAACCGCAGTCTGGATACCCAACGAAACTGACCGGAGCCTGAACGCTCAACGTCATAACCGGAGTCTGGATACCCAACGAAACTGACCGGAGCCTGAAGGCTCAACGTAATAACCAGAACCTGGATACTCAACGAAACTGACCGGAGCCTGAACGCTCAACGTAATAACCGGAGTCTGGATACTCAACGAAATTGACCAGTGCCTGAACGCTCAACGTAATAACCGGTGTCTGGATACACAACGAAATTGACCAGAGCCTGATTGCTCAACGTAATAACCGGAGTTTGGATACACAACGAAACTGACTGGAGCATGAACGCTCAACGTAATAACCGGAGTCTGGATACCCAACGAAACTGACCGGAGCCTAAACGCTCTACGTAATAACCGGAGTCTGGATACCCAATGAAACTGACCGGAGCGTGCTCGCTCAACGTAATAACCGGAGTCTGGATACCCAACAAAACTGACCGGAGCCTGAACGCTCAATGTAAAAACCGGAGTCTGGATACCCGACGAAACTGACTGGAGCCTGAACGCTCAACGTAATAACGGGAGTCTAGATACACAACGAAACTGACCGGAGCCTGAACGCTCAACGTAATAACCGGAGTCTGGATACCCAACGTAACTGAACGGAGCCTGAACGCTCAACGTAATAACCGAAGTGTAGATACTCAACAAAACAGACCGGACCCTGAACGCACAACGTAATAACTGGAGTTTGGATGCTCAACGAAAATGACCGGAGCCTGAACGCTCAACGTAATAACCGGAGTCTGGATACCCAACGAAACTGACCGGAGCCTGAACGCTGAACGTAATAACCGGAGTTTGGATACCCAACAAATTTGACCGGAGCCTGAACGCTCAACGTAATAACCGAAGTCTGGATACCAAACAAAACTAACCGGAGCCTGAACGCTCAACGTAATAACCGGAGTCTGGATACCCAACGAAACTGACTAGAGCCTGAACGATCAACGTAATAACCGGTGTCTGGATACACAACGAAACTGACCGGAGCCTGAACGCTCAACGTAATAACCGGAGTCTGGATACCCAACGAAACTGACCGGAGCCTGAACGCTCAATGTAATAACCGGAGTCTAGATACCAAACGAAACTGACCGAAGCCTGAACTCTCAACGTGATAACCGCAGTCTGGATACCAAACGAAACTGACCGGAGCCTGATTGCTCAACGTAATAACCGGAGTCTGGATACACAACGAAACTGACTGGAGCATGAATGCTCAACGTAATAACAGGAGTCTGGATACCCAACGAAACTGACCGGAGCCTGAACGCTCAACGTAATAACCGGAGTCTGGATACCCATCGAAACTGACCGGAGCCTGAACTCTCAACATGATAACCGGAGTCTGGATACCCAACGAAATTGACGAGTGCCTGAACGCTCAACGTAAAAACGGGAGTCTAGATACCCAACGAAACTGACCGGAGCCTGAACTCTTAACATAATAACTGGAGTCTGGATACCCAACAAAACTGACCGGAGCCTGAACGCTCAACATAAAAACCGGAGTCTGGATACCCAATGAAACTGAACGAAGCCTGAACGATCAACGTAATAACCGAAGTCTAGATACGCAACGAAACTGACCGGAGCCTGAACGCTCATCGTAATAATCGGAGTCTGGATACCCAACGAAACTGACTGGAGCCTGAACGCTCAACGTAATAACCGGAGTCTGGATACCCAACGAAACTGACCGGAGCCTGAACGCTCAACGTCATAACCGGAGTCTGGATACCCAACGAAATTGACCAGAGCCTGTAGGCTCAACGTAATAACCGGAACCTGGATACTCAACGAAACTGACCGGAGCCTGAACGCTCAACGTAATAACCGGAGTCTGGATACTCAACGAAACTGACTGGAGGCTGAACGATCAACATAATAACCGGTGTCTGGATAGACAACGAAATTTACCAGAGCCTGATTGCTCAACGTAATAACTGGAGTCTGGATACACAATGAAACTGACTGGAGCATGAATGCTCAACGTAATAACCGGAGTCTGGATACCCAACGAAACTGACCGGAGCCTAAACGCTCTACATAATAACCGGAGTCTGGATACCCAATGAAACTGACTGGAGCGTGCTCGCTCAACGTAATAACCGGAGTCTGGATACCCAACAAAACTGACCGGAGCCTGAACGCTCAATGTAAAAACCGGAGTCTGGATACCCGACGAAACTGACCGGAGCCTGAACGCTCAACGTAATAACGGGAGTCTGGATACACAACGAAACTGACCGGAGCCTGAACGCTCAACGTAATAAACGGAGTCTGGATACCCAACGTAACTGAACGGAGACTAAACGCTCAACGTAATAACCGGAGTCTAGATACTCAACAAAACAAACCGGACCCTGAACGCACAACGTAATAACTGGAGTCTGGATGCTCAACGAAAATGACCGGAGCCTGAACGCTCAACGTAATAACCGGAGTCTGGATACCCAACGAAACTGACCGGAGCCTGAACGCTGAACGTAATAACCGGAGTTTGGATACCCAACAAATTTGACCGGAGCCTGAATGCTCAACGTAATAACCGAAGTCTGGATACCAAACAAAACTGACCGGAGCCTGAACGCTCAACGTAATAACCGGAGTCTGGATACCCAACGAAACTGACTGGAGCCTGAACGATCAACGTAATAATCGGTGTCTGGATACACAACGAAACTGACTGGAGCCTGATCGCTCAACGTAATAACCGGAGTCTAGATACACAACGAAACTGACCGGAGCCTGAACGCTCAACGTAATAACCGGAGTCTGGATACCCAACGAAACTGACCGGAGCCTAAACGCTAAACGTAATAACCGGAGTCTGGATACCCAACGAAACTGACCGGAGCCTGCTCGCTCAACGTAATAACCGGAGTCTGGATACCCAACAAAAGTGACCAGAGCCTGAACGCTCAACGTAAAAACCGGAGTCTAGATACTCAACGAAACTGACCGGACCCTGAACGCACAACGTAATAACTGGAGTCTGGATGCTCAACGAAAATGACCGGAGGCTGAACGATCAACGTAATAACCGTAGTCTGGATACCCAACGAAACTGACCGGAGCCGGAATGCTCAAGATAATAACCGAAGTCTGGATACCCAATGAAACTGACCGGAGCCTGAACGCTCAACGTAATAACCGGAGTAAGGATACCAAACGAACTTGACCGCAGCCTGAACGCTTAAAATAATAACCGGAGTCTAGATACCGAACGAAACTGACCGGAGCCTGAACACCTAACATAATAACCAGAGTCTGGATATGCAATGAATCTGACCGGACCCTGAACGCTCAACGTAATAACCGGAGTCTGGATAGCCAACAAAACTGACCGGAGCCAAAACGCTCAACGTAATAACCGAAGTCTGGATACCAAACGAAACGGACCGGATCCTGAATGCTCAACGTAATAACCGGAGTCTGGATACCCAACGAAATTGACCAGAGCCTGAATGCTCAATGTAATAACCGGAATCTGGATACTCAACGAAACTAACCGGAGCCTGAATGCTCAATGTAATAACCAGAGTCTGGATACTCAACGAAACTGACTGGAGCCTGAACGATCAACATAATAACCGGAGTCTGGATACACAACGAAACTGACCGGAGCCTGAACGCTCAACGTGATAACCGGAGTCTGGATACCCAACGAAACTGACCGGAGCCTGAACGCTCAATGTAATAATCGGAGTCTGGATACCCAACGAAACTGACCGGAGCCTGAAGGCTCAACGTAATAACCAGAACCTGGATACTCAACGAAACTGACCGGAGCCTGAACGCTCAACGTAATAACCGGAGTCTGGATACTCAACGAAATTGACCAGTGCCTGAACGCTCAACGTAATAACCGGTGTCTGGATACACAACGAAATTGACCAGAGCCTGATTGCTCAACGTAATAACCGGAGTTTGGATACACAACGAAACTGACTGGAGCATGAACGCTCAACGTAATAACCGGAGTCTGGATACCCAACGAAACTGACCGGAGCCTAAACGCTCTACGTAATAACCGGAGTCTGGATACCCAATGAAACTGACCGGAGCGTGCTCGCTCAACGTAATAACCGGAGTCTGGATACCCAACAAAACTGACCGGAGCCTGAACGCTCAATGTAAAAACCGGAGTCTGGATACCCGACGAAACTGACTGGAGCCTGAACGCTCAACGTAATAACGGGAGTCTAGATACACAACGAAACTGACCGGAGCCTGAACGCTCAACGTAATAACCGGAGTCTGGATACCCAACGTAACTGAACGGAGCCTGAACGCTCAACGTAATAACCGAAGTGTAGATACTCAACAAAACAGACCGGACCCTGAACGCACAACGTAATAACTGGAGTTTGGATGCTCAACGAAAATGACCGGAGCCTGAACGCTCAACGTAATAACCGGAGTCTGGATACCCAACGAAACTGACCGGAGCCTGAACGCTGAACGTAATAACCGGAGTTTGGATACCCAACAAATTTGACCGGAGCCTGAACGCTCAACGTAATAACCGAAGTCTGGATACCAAACAAAACTAACCGGAGCCTGAACGCTCAACGTAATAACCGGAGTCTGGATACCCAACGAAACTGACTAGAGCCTGAACGATCAACGTAATAACCGGTGTCTGGATACACAACGAAACTGACCGGAGCCTGAACGCTCAACGTAATAACCGGAGTCTGGATACCCAACGAAACTGACCGGAGCCTGAACGCTCAATGTAATAACCGGAGTCTAGATACCAAACGAAACTGACCGAAGCCTGAACTCTCAACGTGATAACCGCAGTCTGGATACCAAACGAAACTGACCGGAGCCTGATTGCTCAACGTAATAACCGGAGTCTGGATACACAACGAAACTGACTGGAGCATGAATGCTCAACGTAATAACAGGAGTCTGGATACCCAACGAAACTGACCGGAGCCTGAACGCTCAACGTAATAACCGGAGTCTGGATACCCATCGAAACTGACCGGAGCCTGAACTCTCAACATGATAACCGGAGTCTGGATACCCAACGAAATTGACGAGTGCCTGAACGCTCAACGTAAAAACGGGAGTCTAGATACCCAACGAAACTGACCGGAGCCTGAACTCTTAACATAATAACTGGAGTCTGGATACCCAACAAAACTGACCGGAGCCTGAACGCTCAACATAAAAACCGGAGTCTGGATACCCAATGAAACTGAACGAAGCCTGAACGATCAACGTAATAACCGAAGTCTAGATACGCAACGAAACTGACCGGAGCCTGAACGCTCATCGTAATAATCGGAGTCTGGATACCCAACGAAACTGACTGGAGCCTGAACGCTCAACGTAATAACCGGAGTCTGGATACCCAACGAAACTGACCGGAGCCTGAACGCTCAACGTCATAACCGGAGTCTGGATACCCAACGAAATTGACCAGAGCCTGTAGGCTCAACGTAATAACCGGAACCTGGATACTCAACGAAACTGACCGGAGCCTGAACGCTCAACGTAATAACCGGAGTCTGGATACTCAACGAAACTGACTGGAGGCTGAACGATCAACATAATAACCGGTGTCTGGATAGACAACGAAATTTACCAGAGCCTGATTGCTCAACGTAATAACTGGAGTCTGGATACACAATGAAACTGACTGGAGCATGAATGCTCAACGTAATAACCGGAGTCTGGATACCCAACGAAACTGACCGGAGCCTAAACGCTCTACATAATAACCGGAGTCTGGATACCCAATGAAACTGACTGGAGCGTGCTCGCTCAACGTAATAACCGGAGTCTGGATACCCAACAAAACTGACCGGAGCCTGAACGCTCAATGTAAAAACCGGAGTCTGGATACCCGACGAAACTGACCGGAGCCTGAACGCTCAACGTAATAACGGGAGTCTGGATACACAACGAAACTGACCGGAGCCTGAACGCTCAACGTAATAAACGGAGTCTGGATACCCAACGTAACTGAACGGAGACTAAACGCTCAACGTAATAACCGGAGTCTAGATACTCAACAAAACAAACCGGACCCTGAACGCACAACGTAATAACTGGAGTCTGGATGCTCAACGAAAATGACCGGAGCCTGAACGCTCAACGTAATAACCGGAGTCTGGATACCCAACGAAACTGACCGGAGCCTGAACGCTGAACGTAATAACCGGAGTTTGGATACCCAACAAATTTGACCGGAGCCTGAATGCTCAACGTAATAACCGAAGTCTGGATACCAAACAAAACTGACCGGAGCCTGAACGCTCAACGTAATAACCGGAGTCTGGATACCCAACGAAACTGACTGGAGCCTGAACGATCAACGTAATAATCGGTGTCTGGATACACAACGAAACTGACTGGAGCCTGATCGCTCAACGTAATAACCGGAGTCTAGATACACAACGAAACTGACCGGAGCCTGAACGCTCAACGTAATAACCGGAGTCTGGATACCCAACGAAACTGACCGGAGCCTAAACGCTAAACGTAATAACCGGAGTCTGGATACCCAACGAAACTGACCGGAGCCTGCTCGCTCAACGTAATAACCGGAGTCTGGATACCCAACAAAAGTGACCAGAGCCTGAACGCTCAACGTAAAAACCGGAGTCTAGATACTCAACGAAACTGACCGGACCCTGAACGCACAACGTAATAACTGGAGTCTGGATGCTCAACGAAAATGACCGGAGGCTGAACGATCAACGTAATAACCGTAGTCTGGATACCCAACGAAACTGACCGGAGCCGGAATGCTCAAGATAATAACCGAAGTCTGGATACCCAATGAAACTGACCGGAGCCTGAACGCTCAACGTAATAACCGGAGTAAGGATACCAAACGAACTTGACCGCAGCCTGAACGCTTAAAATAATAACCGGAGTCTAGATACCGAACGAAACTGACCGGAGCCTGAACACCTAACATAATAACCAGAGTCTGGATATGCAATGAATCTGACCGGACCCTGAACGCTCAACGTAATAACCGGAGTCTGGATAGCCAACAAAACTGACCGGAGCCAAAACGCTCAACGTAATAACCGAAGTCTGGATACCAAACGAAACGGACCGGATCCTGAATGCTCAACGTAATAACCGGAGTCTGGATACCCAACGAAATTGACCAGAGCCTGAATGCTCAATGTAATAACCGGAATCTGGATACTCAACGAAACTAACCGGAGCCTGAATGCTCAATGTAATAACCAGAGTCTGGATACTCAACGAAACTGACTGGAGCCTGAACGATCAACATAATAACCGGAGTCTGGATACACAACGAAACTGACCGGAGCCTGAACGCTCAACGTGATAACCGGAGTCTGGATACCCAACGAAACTGACCGGAGCCTGAACGCTCAATGTAATAATCGGAGTCTGGATACCCAACGAAACTGACCGGAGCCTGAACTCTCAACGTGATAACCGGAGTCTGGATACCCAAGAAAACTGACCTGAGCCTGAACGCTCAACGTAAAAACCGGAGTCTAGATACCCAACGAAACTGACCGGAGCCTGAACGCTTAACATAATCACCGGAGTTTGGATACACAACAAAACTGACCGGAGCCTGAACACCTAACGTAATAACCGGAGTCTGGATATGTAATGAAACTGACCGGACCCTGAACGCTCAACGTAATAACCGGAGTCTGGATAGCCAACAAAACTGACCAGAGCCTGAACGCTCAACGTAAAAACCGGAGTCTGGATACCCAACGAAACTGACCAGAGCCTAAACGCTCAACGTAATAACCGGAATCTGGATACCCAACGAAACTGACCGGAGCCTGCTCGCTCAATGTAATAACCAGAGTCTGGATACCCAACAAAACTGACCAGAGCCTGAATGCTCAACATAAAAACCGGAGTCTGGATACCCAACAAAACTGACCGGAGCCTGAAAGCTCAACGTAATAACCGAAGTCTGGATACCAAACGAAACTGACCGGAGCCTGAACGCTCAAAGTAATAACCTGAGTCTGGATACCCAACGAAACTGATCGGAGCCTGAACGCTCAACGTAATAACCGGAGTCTGGATACCCAACAAAACTGACCGGAGCCTGAACGTTCAATGTAAAAACCTGAGTCTAGATACCCAACGAAACTGACCGGAGCCTGAACGCTCAACGTAATAACGGGAGTCTGGATACACAACGAAACTGACCGGAGCCTGAACGCTAAACGTAATAACCAGAGTCTGGATACCCAACGAAACTGAACGGAGCCTGAACGCTGAACGTAATAACCGGAGTCTAGATACTCAACGAAACTCACCGGACCCTGAACGCACAACGTAATAACTGGAGTCTGGATGCTCAACGAAAATGACCGGAGGCTGAACGAATAACGTAATAACCGGAGTCTGGATACCCAACGAAACTGACCGGAGCCGGAATGCTTAAGATAATAACCGAAGTCTGGATACCCAATGAAACTGACCAGAGCCTGAACGCTCAACGTAACAACCGGAGTAAGGATACCAAATGAAATTGACCGGAGCCTAAACGCTTAAAATAATAACCGGAGTCTAGATACCGAACGAAACTGACCGGAGCCTGAACACCTAACGTAATAACCAGAGTCTGGATATGCAATGTAACTGACCGGACCCTGAACGCTCAACGTAATAACCGGAGTCTGGATAGCCAACAAAACTGACCGGAGCCGGAACGCTCAACGTAATAACCGAAGTCTGGATACCAAACGAAACAGACCGGAGCCTGAACGCTCAACGTAATAACCGGAGTCTGGATACCCAACGAAATTGACCGGAGTCTGAATGCTCAATTTAATAACCGGAATCTGGATACTCAACGAAACTAACCGGAGCCTGAATGCTCAATGTAATAACCAGAGTCTGGATACTCAACGAAACTGACTGGAGCCTGAACGATCAACATAATAACCGGAGTCTGGATACACAACGAAACTGACCGGAGCCTGAACGCTCAACGTGATAACCGGAGTCTGGATACCCAACGAAACTGACCGGAGCCTGAACGATCAATGTAATACTCGGAGTCTGGATACCCAACGAAATTGACCGGAGCCTGAACTCTCAACGTGATAACCAGAGTCTGGATACCCAACAAAACTGACCGGAGCCTGAACGCTCAACGTAAAAACCGGAGTCTAGATACCCAACGAAACTGACCGGAGCCTGAACGCTTAACATAATCACCGGAGTTTGGATACACAACAAAACTGACCGGAGCCTGAACACCTAACGTAATAACCAGAGTCTGGATATGCAATGAAACTGACCGGACCCTGAACGCTCAACGTAATAACCGGAGTCTGGATAGCCAACAAGACTGACCGGAGCCGGAATGCTCAACGTAATAACCGAAGTCTGGATACCAAACGAAATGGACCGAAGCCTGAACGCTCAACGTAATAACCGGAGTCTGGATACCCAACGAAATTGACCAGAGCCTGAACGCTCAATGTAATAACCGGAATCTGGATACTCAATGAAACTAACCGGAGCCTGAATGCTCAATGTAATAACCAGAGTCTGGATACTCAACGAAACTGACTGGAGCCTAAACGATCAACATAATAACCGGAGTTCTGATACACAACGAAACTGACCGGAGCCTGAACGCTCAACGTGATAACCGGAGTCTGGATACCCAACGAAACTGACCGGAGCCTGAACGCTCAATGTAATAATCGGAGTCTGGATACCCAACGAAACTGACCGGAGCCTGAACTCTCAACGTGATAACCGGAGTCTGGATACCCAACGAAACTGACCGGAGCCTGAACGCTCAACGTAATAACCGGAGTCTGGATACCCAACGAAACTGACCGGAGCCTGAACGCTCAACGTAGTAACCGGAGTCTGGATACCCATCGAAACTGACCGGAGCCTGAACTCTCAACATGATAACCGGAGTCTGGATACCCAACAAAACTGACCGGAGCCTGAACGCTCAACGTAAAAACCGGAATCTAGATACACAACGAAACTGATCGGAGCCTGAACTCTTAACATAATAACTGGAGTCTGGATACCCAACAAAACTGACCGGAGCCTGAACGCTCAACGTAAAAACCGGAGTCTGGATACCCAATGAAACTGAACGGAGCCTGAAAGATCAACGTAATAACCGAAGTCTAGATACGCAACGAAACTGACCGGCGCCTGAACGCTCATCGTAATAACCGGAGTCTGGATACCCAACGAAATTGACCGGAGCCTGAACGCTCAACGTAATAACCGGAGTCTGGATACCCAACGAAACTGACCGGAGCCTGAACGCTCAACGTAATAACCGGAGTCTGGATACCCAACGAAATTGACCGGAGCCTGAACGCTCAACGTAAAAACCAGAGTCTGGATACCCAACGAAACTGACCGGAGCCTGAACGCACAACGTAATAACTGGAGTCTGGATGCTCAACGAAAATGATCGGAGCCTGAACGCTCAACGTAATAACCGGAGTCTGGACACCCAACGAAACTGACCGGAGCCTGAAGGCTCAACGTAATAACAGGAGTCTGGATACCCAACGAAACTGACCGGAGCCTGGACGCTCAACGTAATAACTGAAGTCTGGATACCAAACAAAACTGACCGGAGCCTGAACGCTCAATGTAATAACCGGAGTCTGGATACCCAACGAAACTGACCGGAGCCTGAACGCTTAGTGTAATAACCGGAGTCTGGATACCCAACGAAACTGACCAGAGCCTGAACGCTCAACGTAATAACCGGAGTCTGGATACCCAACGAAACTGACTGGAGCCTGAACGCTCAACGTAATAACCGGAGTTTGGATACTCAACGAAACTGACTGGAGGCTGAACGATCAACGTAATAACCGGTGTCTGGATACACAACGAAATTGACCGGAGCCTGATTACTCAACGTAATAACCGGAGTCTGGATACACAACGAAACTGACTGGAGCATGAACGCTCAACGTAATAACCGGAGTCTGGATACCCAACGAAACTGACCGGAGCCTAAACGCTCTACGTAATAACCAGAGTCTGGATACCCAATGAAACTGACCGGAGCGTGCTCGCTCAACGTAATAACCGGAGTCTGGATACCCAACAAAACTGACCAGAGCCTGAACGCTCAACGTAAGAACCGGAGTCTGGATACCCAACAAAACTGACCGGAGCCTGAACGCTCAACGTAATTACCGAAGTCTGGATACCAAACAAAACTGACCGGAGCCTGAACGCTCAACGTAATAACCGGAGTCTGGATACTCAACGAAACTGACTGGAGCCTTAACGATCAACGTAATAACCGGAGTCTGGATACCCAACGAAACTGACCGGAGCCTGAACGCTCAACGTAATAACCGGAGTCTGGATACCCAACGTAACTGACCGGAGCCTGAACGCTCAACGTAATAACCGGAATCTGGACACCCAACGAAATTAACCGGAGCCTGAAGGCTCAACGTAATAACCGGAATCTGGATACTCAACGAAACTGACCGGAGCCTGAACGCTCAACGTAATAACCGGAGTCTGGATACCCAACGAAACTGACCGGAGCCTAAACGCTAAACGTAATAACTGGAGTCTGGATACCCAACGAAACTGACCGGAGCCTGCCCGTTCAACGTAATAACCGGAGTCTGGATACCCAACAAAACTGACCAGAGCCTGAACGCTCAACGTAAAAACCGGAGTCTGGATACCCAACGAAACTGACCGGACGCTCAATGTAATAACCGGAGTCTGGATACCCAACGAAACTGACCGGAGCCTGCTCGCTCAACGTAATAACCGGCGTCTGGATACCCAACAAAACTGACCAGAGCCTGAACGCTCAACGTAAAAACTGGAGTCTGGATACCCAACAAAACTGACCGGAGCCTGAAAGCTCAACGTAATAACCGAAGTCTGGATACCAAACGAAACTGACCGGAGCCTGAACGCTCAACGTAATAACCTGAGTCTGGATACCCAACAAAACTGACCGGAGCCTGAACGCTCAACGTAATAACTGGAGTCTGGATGCCCAACGAAACTGACAGGAGGCTGAACGCTCAATGTAATAACCGGAGTCTGGATACCCAACGAAACTGACCGGAGCCGGAATGCTCAAGATAATAACCGAAGTCTGGATACCCAATGAAACTGACCGGAGCCTGAACGCTCAACGTAATAACCGGAGTAAGGATACCAAACGAAATTGACCGGAGCCTGAACGCTTAAAATAATAACCGGAGTCTAGATACCGAACGAAACTGACCAGAGCCTGAACACCTAACGTAATAACCAGAGTCTGGATATGCAATGAAACTGACCGGACCCTGAACGCTCAACGTAATAACCGGAGTCTGGATAACCAACAAAACTGACCAGAGCCGGAACGCTCAACGTAATAACCGAAGTCTGGATACCAAACGAAACGGACCGGAGCCTGAAAGCTCAACGTAATAACCGGAGTCTGGATACCCAACGAAATTGACCGGAGCCTGAACGCTCAATGTAATAACCAGAATCTGGATACTCAACGAAACTGACTGGAGCCTGAAAGATCAACATAATAACCGGAGTCTGGATACAAAACGAAACTGACCGGAGCCTGAACGCTCAACGTGATAACCGGAGTCTGGATACCCAACGAAACTGACCGGAGCCTGAACGCTCAATATAATAATCGGAGTCTGGATACCCAACGAAACTGACCGGAGCCTGAACTCTCAACGTGATAACCGGAGTCTGGATACCCAACAAAACTGACCGGAGCCTGAACGCTCAATGTAAAAACCGGAGTCTAGATACCCAACGAAACTGACCGGAGCCTGAACGCTTAACATAATCACCGGAGTCTGGATACAAAACGAAATTGACCGGAGCCTAAACGCTCAACGTAATAACCGGAGTCTGGATACCCAACAAAACTGACCAGAGCCTGAACGCTCAACGTAAAAACCGGAGTCTGGATACCCAACAAAACTGACCGGAGCCTGAACGCTCAACGTAATAACCGAAGTCTGGATACCAAACGAAACTGACCGTAGCCTGAACGCTCAACGTAATAACCGGAGTCTGGATACTCAACGAAACTGACTGGAGCCTGAACGATCAACGTAATAACCTGTGTCTGGATACACAACGAAATTGACCGGAGCCTGATCGCTCAACGTAATAACCGGAGTCTGGATACCCAACAAAACTGACCGGAGCCTGAACGCTCAACGTAATAACCGGAGTCTGGATACCCAACAAAACTGACCGGGGCCTGAACGCTCAATGTAAAAACCGGAGTCTGGATACCCAACAAAACTGACCGGAGCCTGAACGCTCAACGTAATAACGGGAGTCTGGATACACAACGAAACTGACCGGAGCCTGAACGCTAAACGTAATAACCAGAGTCTGGATACCCAACGAAACTGAACGGAGCCTGAACGCTGAACGTAATAACCGGAGTCTAGATACTCAACGAAACTGACCGGACCCTGAACGCACAACGTAATAACTGGAGTCTGGATGCTCAACGAAAATGACCGGAGGCTGAACGCTCAACGTAATAACCGGAGTCTAGATACCCAACGAAACTGACCGGAGCCGGAATGCTCAAGATAATAACCGAAGTCTGGATACCCAATGAAACTGACCGGAGCCTGAACGCTCAACATAATAACCGGAGTAAGGATACCAAACGAAATTGACCGGAGCCTGAACGCTTAAAATAATAACCGGAGTCTAGATACCGAACGAAACTGACCAGAGCCTGAACACCTAACGTAATAACCAGAGTCTGGATATGCAATGAAACTGACCGGACCCTGAACGCTCAACGTAATAACCGGAGTCTGGATAGCCAACAAAACTGACCGGAGCCGGAATGCTCAACGTAATAACCGAAGTCTGGATACCAAACGAAACGGACCGGAGCCTGAAAGCTCAACGTAATAACCGAAGTCTGGATACCCAACGAAATTGACCGGAGCCTGAACGCTCAATGTAATAACCGGAATCTGGATACTCAACGAAACTAACCGGAGCCTGAATGCTCAATGTAATAACCAAAGTCTGGATACTCAACGAAACTGACTGGAGCCTGAACGATCAACATAATAACCGGAGTCTGGATACACAACGAAACTGACCGGAGCCTGAACGCTCAACGTGATAACCAGAGTCTGGATACCCAACGAAACTGACCGGAGCCTGAACGCTCAATGTAATAATCGGAGTCTGGATACCCAACGAAACTGACCGGAGCCTGAACTCTCAACGTGATAACCGGAGTCTGGATACCCAACAAAACTGACCGGAGCCTGAACGCTCAATGTAAAAACCGGAGCCTAGATACCCAACGAAACTGACCGGAGCCTGAACGCTTAACATAATCACCGGAGTCTGGATACTAAACGAAATTGACCGGAGCCTAAACGCTCAACGTAATAACCGGAGTCTGGATACCCAACAAAACTGACCGGAGCCTGAACGCTCAACGTAATAACCGAAGTCTGGATACCAAACGAAACTGACCGGAGCCTGAACGCTCAACGTAATAACCGGAGTCTGGATACTCAACGAAACTGACTGGAGCCTGAACGATCAACGTAATAACCGGTGTCTGGATACACAACGAAATTGACCGGAGCCTGAACGCTTAACGTAATAACCGGAGTCTGGATACCCAACGAAATTGACTGGAGCCTGAACGCTTAACGTAATAACCGGAGTCTGGATACCCAACGAAATTGACCGGAGCCTGAACGCTCAACGTAATAATCGGAGTCTGGATACCCAACGAAACTGACCGGAGCCTGAACTATGAACGTGATAACCGGAGTCTGGATACCCAACGAAACTGACCGGAGCCTGAATGCTCAACGTAATAACCGGAGTCTAGATACCCAACGAAACTGACCGGAGCCTGAACGCTCAACGTAGTAACCGGAGTCTGGATACCCATCGAAACTGACCGGAGCCTGAACTCTCAACATGATAACCGGAGTCTGGATACCCGACAAAACTGACCGGAGCCTGAACGCTCAACGTAAAAACCGGAATCTAGATACACAACGAAACTGATCGGAGCCTGAACTCTTAACATAATAACTGGAGTCTGGATACCCAACAAAACTGACCGGAGCCTGAACGCTCAACGTAAAAACCGGAGTCTGGATACCCAATGAAACTGAACGGAGCCTGAAAGATCAACGTAATAACCGAAGTCTAGATACGCAACGAAACTGACCGGCGCCTGAACGCTCATCGTAATAACCGGAGTCTGGATACCCAACGAAATTGACCGGAGCCTGAACGCTCAACGTAATAACCGGAGTCTAGATACTCAACGAAACTGACCGGACCCTGAACGCACAACGTAATAACTGGAGTCTGGATGCTCAACGAAAATGACCGGAGGCTGAACGCTCAACGTAATAACCGGAGTCTAGATACCCAACGAAACTGACCGGAGCCGGAATGCTCAAGATAATAACCGAAGTCTGGATACCCAATGAAACTGACCGGAGCCTGAACGCTCAACATAATAACCGGAGTAAGGATACCAAACGAAATTGACCGGAGCCTGAACGCTTAAAATAATAACCGGAGTCTAGATACCGAACGAAACTGACCAGAGCCTGAACACCTAACGTAATAACCAGAGTCTGGATATGCAATGAAACTGACCGGACCCTGAACGCTCAACGTAATAACCGGAGTCTGGATAGCCAACAAAACTGACCGGAGCCGGAATGCTCAACGTAATAACCGAAGTCTGGATACCAAACGAAACGGACCGGAGCCTGAAAGCTCAACGTAATAACCGAAGTCTGGATACCCAACGAAATTGACCGGAGCCTGAACGCTCAATGTAATAACCGGAATCTGGATACTCAACGAAACTAACCGGAGCCTGAATGCTCAATGTAATAACCAAAGTCTGGATACTCAACGAAACTGACTGGAGCCTGAACGATCAACATAATAACCGGAGTCTGGATACACAACGAAACTGACCGGAGCCTGAACGCTCAACGTGATAACCAGAGTCTGGATACCCAACGAAACTGACCGGAGCCTGAACGCTCAATGTAATAATCGGAGTCTGGATACCCAACGAAACTGACCGGAGCCTGAACTCTCAACGTGATAACCGGAGTCTGGATACCCAACAAAACTGACCGGAGCCTGAACGCTCAATGTAAAAACCGGAGCCTAGATACCCAACGAAACTGACCGGAGCCTGAACGCTTAACATAATCACCGGAGTCTGGATACTAAACGAAATTGACCGGAGCCTAAACGCTCAACGTAATAACCGGAGTCTGGATACCCAACAAAACTGACCGGAGCCTGAACGCTCAACGTAATAACCGAAGTCTGGATACCAAACGAAACTGACCGGAGCCTGAACGCTCAACGTAATAACCGGAGTCTGGATACTCAACGAAACTGACTGGAGCCTGAACGATCAACGTAATAACCGGTGTCTGGATACACAACGAAATTGACCGGAGCCTGAACGCTTAACGTAATAACCGGAGTCTGGATACCCAACGAAATTGACTGGAGCCTGAACGCTCAACGTAATAACCGGAGTCTGGATACCCAACGAAATTGACCGGAGCCTGAACGCTCAACGTAATAATCGGAGTCTGGATACCCAACGAAACTGACCGGAGCCTGAACTATGAACGTGATAACCGGAGTCTGGATACCCAACGAAACTGACCGGAGCCTGAATGCTCAACGTAATAACCGGAGTCTAGATACCCAACGAAACTGACCGGAGCCTGAACGCTCAACGTAGTAACCGGAGTCTGGATACCCATCGAAACTGACCGGAGCCTGAACTCTCAACATGATAACCGGAGTCTGGATACCCGACAAAACTGACCGGAGCCTGAACGCTCAACGTAAAAACCGGAATCTAGATACACAACGAAACTGATCGGAGCCTGAACTCTTAACATAATAACTGGAGTCTGGATACCCAACAAAACTGACCGGAGCCTGAACGCTCAACGTAAAAACCGGAGTCTGGATACCCAATGAAACTGAACGGAGCCTGAAAGATCAACGTAATAACCGAAGTCTAGATACGCAACGAAACTGACCGGCGCCTGAACGCTCATCGTAATAACCGGAGTCTGGATACCCAACCAAATTGACCGGAGCCTGAACGCTCAACGTAATAACCGGAGTCTGGATACCCAACGAAACTGACCGGAGCCTGAACGCTCAACGTAATAACCGGAGTCTGGATACCCAACGAAATTGACCGGAGCCTGAACGCTCAACGTAAAAACCAGAGTCTGGATACCCAACGAAACTGACCGGAGCCTGAACGCACAACGTAATAACTGGAGTCTAGATGCTCAACGAAAATGATCGGAGCCTGAACGCTCAACGTAATAACCGGAGTCTGGACACCCAACGAAACTGACCGGAGCCTGAACGCTCAACGTAATAACCGGAGTCTGGATACCCAACGAAACTGACCGGAGCCTGGACGCTCAACGTAATAACTGAAGTCTGGATACCAAACGAAACTGACCGGAGCCTGAACGCTCAATGTAATAACCGGAGTCTGGATACCCAACGAAACTGACCGGAGCCTGAACGCTTAGTGTAATAACCGGAGTCTGGATACCCAACGAAACTGACCAGAGCCTGAACGCTCAACGTAATAACCAGAGTCTGAATACCCAACGAAACTGACTGGAGCCTGAACGCTCAACGTAATAACCGGAGTCTGGATACTCAACGAAACTGACTGGAGGCTGAACGATCAACGTAATAACCGGTGTCTGGATACACAACGAAATTGACCGGAGCCTGATTACTCAACGTAATAACCGGAGTCTGGATACACAACGAAAATGACTGGTGCATGAACGCTCAACGTAATAACCGGAGTCTGGATACCCAACGAAACTGACCGGAGCCTAAAAGCTCTACGTAATAACCAGAGTCTGGATACCCAACGAAACTGAACGGAGCCTGAACGCTGAACGTAATAACCGGAGTCTAGATACTCAACGAAACTGACCGGACCCTGAACGCACAACGTAATAACTGGAGTCTGGATGCTCAACGAAAATGACCGGAGGCTGAACGCTCAACGTAATAACCGGAGTCTAGATACCCAACGAAACTGACCGGAGCCGGAATGCTCAAGATAATAACCGAAGTCTGGATACCCAATGAAACTGACCGGATCCTGAACGCTCAACATAATAACCGGAGTAAGGATACCAAACGAAATTGACCGGAGCCTGAACGCTTAAAATAATAACCTGAGTCTAGATACCGAACGAAACTGACCAGAGCCTGAACACCTAACGTAATAACCAGAGTCTGGATATGCAATGAAACTGACCGGACCCTGAACGCTCAACGTAATAACCGGAGTCTGGATAGCCAACAAAACTGACCGGAGCCGGAACGCTCAACGTAATAACCGAAGTCTGGATACCAAACGAAACGGACCGGAGCCTGAAAGCTCAACGTAATAACCGAAGTCTGGATACCCAACGAAATTGACCGGAGCCTGAACGCTCAATGTAATAACCGGAATCTGGATACTCAACGAAACTAACCGGAGCCTGAATGCTCAATGTAATAACCAAAGTCTGGTACTCAACGAAACTGACTGGAGCCTGAACGATCAACATAATAACCGGAGTCTGGATACACAACGAAACTGACCGGAGCCTGAACGCTCAACGTGATAACCGGAGTCTGGATACCCAACGAAACTGACCGGAGCCTGAACGCTCAATGTAATAATCGGAGTCTGGATACCCAACGAAACTGACCGGATCCTGAACTCTCAACGTGATAACCGGAGTCTGGATACCCAACAAAACTGACCGGAGCCTGAACGCTCAATGTAAAAACCGGAGCCTAGATACCCAACGAAACTGACCGGAGCCTGAACGCTTAACATAATCACCGGAGTCTGGATACTAAACAAAATTGACCGGAGCCTAAACGCTCAACGTAATAACCGGAGTCTGGATACCCAACAAAACTGACCGGAGCCTGAACGCTCAACGTAATAACCGAAGTCTGGATACCAAACGAAACTGACCGGAGCCTGAACGCTCAACGTAATAACCGGAGTCTGGATACTCAACGAAACTGACTGGAGCCTGAACGATCAACGTAATAACCGGTGTCTGGATACACAACGAAATTGACCGGAGCCTGAACGCTTAACGTAATAACCGGGGTCTGGATACCCAACGAAATTGACCGGAGCCTGAACGCTCAACGTAATAACCGGAGTCTGGATACCCAACGAAATTGACCGGAGCCTGAACGCTCAACGTAATAATCGGAGTCTGGATACCCAACGAAACTGACCGGAGCCTGAACTCTCAACGTGATAACCGGAGTCTGGATACCCAACGAAACTGACAGGAGCCTGAACGCTCAACGTAATAACCGGAGTCTAGATACCCAACGAAACTGACCGGAGCCTGAACGCTCAACGTAGTAACCGGAGTCTGGATACCCATCGAAACTGACCGGAGCCTGAACTCTCAACATGATAACCGGAGTCTGGATACCCAACAAAACTGACCGGAGCCTGAACGCTCAACGTAAAAACCGGAATCTAGATACACAACGAAACTGATCGGAGCCTGAACTCTTAACATAATAACTGGAGTCTGGATACCCAACAAAACTGACCGGAGCCTGAACGCTCAACGTAAAAACCGGAGTCTGGATACCCAATGAAACTGAACGGAGCCTGAAAGATCAACGTAATAACCGAAGTCTAGATACGCAACGAAACTGACCGGCGCCTGAACGCTCATCGTAATAACCGGAGTCTGGATACCCAACGAAATTGACCGGAGCCTGAACGCTCAACGTAATAACCGGAGTCTGGATACCCAACGAAACTGACCGGAGCCTGAACGCTCAACGTAATAACCGGAGTCTGGATACCCAACGAAATTGACCGGAGCCTGAACGCTTAACGTAAAAACCAGAGTCTGGATACCCAACGAAACTGACCGGAGCCTGAACGCACAACGTAATAACTGGAGTCTGGATGCTCAACGAAAATGATCGGAGCCTGAACGCTCAACGTAATAACCGGAGTCTGGACACCCAACGAAACTGACCGGAGCCTGAAGGCTCAACGTAATAACCGGAGTCTGGATACCCAACGAAACTGACCGGAGCCTGGACGCTCAACGTAATAACTGAAGTCTGGATACCAAACGAAACTGACCGGAGCCTGAACGCTCAATGTAATAACCGGAGTCTGGATACCCAACGAAACTGACCGGAGCCTGAACGCTTAGTGTAATAACCGGAGTCTGGATACCCAACGAAACTGACCAGAGCCTGAACGCTCAACGTAATAACCGGAGTCTGGATACCCAACGAAACTGACTGGAGCCTGAACGCTCAACGTAATAACCGGAGTCTGGATACTCAACGAAACTGACTGGAGGCTGAACGATCAACGTAATAACCGGTGTCTGGATACACATCGAAATTGACCGGAGCCTGATTACTCAACGTAATAACCGGAGTCTGGATACACAACGAAACTGACTGGAGCATGAACGCTCAACGTAATAACCGGAGTCTGGATACCCAACGAAACTGACCGGAGCCTAAAAGCTCTACGTAATAACCAGAGTCTGGATACCCAATGAAACTGACCGGAGCGTGCTCGCTCAACGTAATAACCGGAGTCTGGATACCCAACAAAACTGACCAGAGCCTGAACGCTCAACGTAAGAACCGGAGTCTGGATACCAAACAAAACTGACCGGAGCCTGAACGCTCAACGTAATAACCGGAGTCTGGATACTCAACGAAACTGACTGGAGCCTTAACGATCAACGTAATAACCGGAGTCTGGATACCCAACGAAACTGACCGGAGCCTGAACGCTCAACGTAATAACCGGAGTCTGGATACCCAACGTAACTGACCGGAGCCTGAACGCTCAACGTAATAACCGGAATCTGGACACCAAACGAAATTAACCGGAGCCTGAAGGCTCAACGTAATAACCGGAATCTGGATACTCAACGAAACTGACCGGAGCCTGAACGCTCAACGTAATAACCGGAGTCTGGATACCCAACGAAACTGACCGGAGCCTAAACGCTAAAGGTAATAACTGGAGTCTGGATACCCAACGAAACTGACCGGAGCCTGCCCGTTCAACGTAATAACCGGAGTCTGGATACCCAACAAAACTGACCAGAGCCTGAACGCTCAATGTAAAAACCGGAGTCTGGATACCCAACGAAACTGACCGGACGCTCAATGTAATAACGGGAGTCTGGATACCCAACGAAACTGACCGGAGCCTGCTCGCTCAATGTAATAACCGACGTCTGGATACCCATCAAAACTGACCAGAGCCTGAACGCTCAACGTAAAAACTGGAGTCTGGATACCCAACAAAACTGACCGGAGCCTGAAAGCTCAACGTAATAACCGAAGTCTGGATACCAAACGAAACTGACCGGAGCCTGAACGCTCAACGTAATAACCTGAGTCTGGATACCCAACAAAACTGACCGGAGCCTGAACGCTCAACGTAATAACTGGAGTCTGGATGCCCAACGAAACTGACAGGAGGCTGAACGCTGAATGTAATAACCGGAGTCTGGATACCCAACGAAACTGACCGGAGCCGGAATGCTCAAGATAATAACCGAAGTCTGGATACCCAATGAAACTGACCGGAGCCTGAACGCTCAACGTAATAACCGGAGTAAGGATACCAAACGAAATTGACCGGAGCCTGAACGCTTAAAATAATAACCGGAGTCTAGATACCGAACGAAACTGACCAGAGCCTGAACACCTAACGTAATAACCAGAGTCTGGATATGCAATGAAACTGACCGGACCCTGAACGCTCAACGTAATAACCGGAGTCTGGATAACCAACAAAACTGACCAGAGCCGGAACGCTCAACGTAATAACCGAAGTCTGGATACCAAACGAAACGGACCGGAGCCTGAAAGCTCAACGTAAAAACCGGAGTCTGGATACCCAACGAAATTGACCGGAGCCTGAACGCTTAACGTAAAAACCAGAGTCTGGATACCCAACGAAACTGACCGGAGCCTGAACGCACAACGTAATAACTGGAGTCTGGATGCTCAACGAAAATGATCGGAGCCTGAACGCTCAACGTAATAACCGGAGTCTGGACACCCAACGAAACTGACCGGAGCCTGAAGGCTCAACGTAATAACCGGAGTCTGGATACCCAACGAAACTGACCGGAGCCTGGACGCTCAACGTAATAACTGAAGTCTGGATACCAAACGAAACTGACCGGAGCCTGAACGCTCAATGTAATAACCGGAGTCTGGATACCCAACGAAACTGACCGGAGCCTGAACGCTTAGTGTAATAACCGGAGTCTGGATACCCAACGAAACTGACCAGAGCCTGAACACTCAACGTAATAACCGGAGTCTGGATACCCAACGAAACTGACTGGAGCCTGAACGCTCAACGTAATAACCGGAGTCTGGATACTCAACGAAACTGACTGGAGGCTGAACGATCAACGTAATAACCGGTGTCTGGATACACAACGAAATTGACCGGAGCCTGATTACTCAACGTAATAACCGGAGTCTGGATACACAACGAAACTGACTGGAGCATGAACGCTCAACGTAATAACCGGAGTCTGGATACCCAACGAAACTGACCGGAGCCTAAAAGCTCTACGTAATAACCAGAGTCTGGATACCCAATGAAACTGACCGGAGCGTGCTCGCTCAACGTAATAACCGGAGTCTGGATACCCAACAAAACTGACCAGAGCCTGAACGCTCAACGTAAGAACCGGAGTCTGGATACCCAACAAAACTGACCGGAGCCTGAACGCTCAACGTAATTACCGAAGTCTGGATACCAAACAAAACTGACCGGAGCCTGAACGCTCAACGTAATAACCGGAGTCTGGATACTCAACGAAACTGACTGGAGCCTTAACGATCAACGTAATAACCGGAGTCTGGATACCCAACGAAACTGACCGGAGCCTGAACGCTCAACGTAATAACCGAAGTCTGGATACCCAACGTAACTGACCGGAGCCTGAACGCTCAACGTAATAACCGGAATCTGGACACCAAACGAAATTAACCGGAGCCTGAAGGCTCAACGTAATAACCGGAATCTGGATACTCAACGAAACTGACCGGAGCCTGAACGCTCAACGTAATAACCGGAGTCTGGATACCCAACGAAACTGACCGGAGCCTAAACGCTAAAGGTAATAACTGGAGTCTGGATACCCAACGAAACTGACCGGAGCCTGCCCGTTCAACGTAATAACCGGAGTCTGGATACCCAACAAAACTGACCAGAGCCTGAACGCTCAATGTAAAAACCGGAGTCTGGATACCCAACGAAACTGACCGGACGCTCAATGTAATAACGGGAGTCTGGATACCCAACGAAACTGACCGGAGCCTGCTCGCTCAATGTAATAACCGGCGTCTGGATACCCAACAAAACTGACCAGAGCCTGAACGCTCAACGTAAAAACTGGAGTCTGGATACCCAACAAAACTGACCGGAGCCTGAAAGCTCAACGTAATAACCGAAGTCTGGATACCAAACGAAACTGACCGGAGCCTGAACGCTCAACGTAATAACCTGAGTCTGGATACCCAACAAAACTGACCGGAGCCTGAACGCTCAACGTAATAACTGGAGTCTGGATGCCCAACGAAACTGACAGGAGGCTGAACGCTCAATGTAATAACCGGAGTCTGGATACCCAACGAAACTGACCGGAGCCGGAATGCTCAAGATAATAACCGAAGTCTGGATACCCAATGAAACTGACCGGAGCCTGAACGCTCAACGTAATAACCGGAGTAAGGATACCAAACGAAATTGACCGGAGCCTGAACGCTTAAAATAATAACCGGAGTCTAGATACCGAACGAAACTGACCAGAGCCTGAACACCTAACGTAATAACCAGAGTCTGGATATGCAATGAAACTGACCGGACCCTGAACGCTCAACGTAATAACCGGAGTCTGGATAACCAACAAAACTGACCAGAGCCGGAACGCTCAACGTAATAACCGAAGTCTGGATACCAAACGAAACGGACCGGAGCCTGAAAGCTCAACGTAATAACCGGAGTCTGGATACCCAACGAAATTGACTGGAGCCTGAACGCTCAATGTAATAACCAGAATCTGGATACTCAACGAAACTAACCGGAGCCTGAATGCTCAATGTAATAACCAAAGTCTGGATACTCAATGAAACTGACTGGAGCCTGAAAGATCAACATAATAACCGGAGTCTGGATACAAAACGAAACTGACCGGAGCCTGAACGCTCAACGTGATAACCGGAGTCTGGATACCCAACGAAACTGACCGGAGCCTGAACGCTCAATATAATAATCGGAGTCTGGATACCCAACGAAACTGACCGGAGCCTGAACTCTCAACGTGATAACCGGAGTCTGGATACCCAACAAAACTGACCGGAGCCTGAACGCTCAACGTAAAAACCGGAGTCTAGATACCCAACGAAACTGACCGGAGCCTGAACGCTTAACATAATCACCGGAGTCTGGATACAAAACGAAATTGACCGGAGCCTAAACGCTCAACGTAATAACCGGAGTCTGGATACCCAACAAAACTGACCAGAGCTTGAACGCTCAACGTAAAAACCGGAGTCTGGATACCCAACAAAACTGACCGGAGCCTGAACGCTCAACGTAATAACCGAAGTCTGGATACCAAACGAAACTGACCGGAGCCTGAACGCTCAACGTAATAACCGGAGTCTGGATACTCAACGAAACTGACTGGAGCCTGAACGATCAACGTAATAACCGGTGTCTGGATACACAACGAAATTGACCGGAGCCTGATCGCTCAACGTAATAACCGGAGTCTGGATACCCAACAAAACTGACCGGAGCCTGAACGCTCAACGTAATAACCGGAGTCTGGATACCCAACAAAACTGACTGGGGCCTGAACGCTCAATGTAAAAACCGGAGTTTGGATACCCAACAAAACTGACCGGAGCCTGAACGCTCAACGTAATAACGGGAGTCTGGATACACAACGAAACTGACCGGAGCCTGAACGCTAAACGTAATAACCAGAGTCTGGATACCCAACGAAAATGAACGGAGCCTGAACGCTGAACGTAATAATCGGAGTCTAGATACTCAACGAAACTGACCGGACCCTGAACGCACAACGTAATAACTGGAGTCTGGATGCTCAACGAAAATGACCGGAGGCTGAACGCTCAACGTAATAACCGGAGTCTAGATACCCAACGAAACTGACCGGAGCTGGAATGCTCAAGATAATAACCGAAGTCTGGATACCCAATGAAACTGACCGGAGCCTGAACGCTCAACATAATAACCGGAGTAAGGATACCAAACGAAATTGACCGGAGCCTGAACGCTTAAAATAATAACCGGAGTCTAGATAACGAACGAAACTGACCAGAGCCTGAACACCTAACGTAATAACCAGAGTCTGGATATGCAGTGAAACTGACCGGACCCTGAACGCTCAACGTAATAACCGGAGTCTGGATAGCCAACAAAACTGACCGGAGCCGGAACGCTCAACGTAATAACCGAAGTCTGGATACCAAACGAAACGGACCGGAGCCTGAAAGCTCAACGTAATAACCGAAGTCTGGATACCCAACGAAATTGACCGGAGCCTGAACGCTCAATGTAATAACCGGAATCTGGATACTCAACGAAACTAACCGGAGCCTGAATGCTCAATGTAATAACCAAAGTCTGGATACTCAACGAAACTGACTGGAGCCTGAACGATCAACATAATAACCGGAGTCTGGATACACAACGAAACTGACCGGAGCCTGAACGCTCAACGTGATAACCGGAGTCTGGATACCCAACGAAACTGACCGGAGCCTGAACGCTCAATGTAATAATCGGAGTCTGGATACCCAACGAAACTGACCGGAGCCTGAACTCTCAACGTGATAACCGAAGTCTGGATACCCAACAAAACTGACCGGAGCCTGAACGCTCAATGTAAAAACCGGAGCCTAGATACCCAACGAAACTGACCGGAGCCTGAACGCTTAACATAATCACCGGAGTCTGGATACAAAACGAAATTGACCGGAGCCTAAACGCTCAACGTAATAACCGGAGTCTGGATACCCAACAAAACTGACCGGAGCCTGAACGCTCAACGTAATAACCGAAGTCTGGATACCAAACGAAACTGACCGGAGCCTGAACGCTCAACGTAATAACCTGAGTCTGGATACTCAACGAAACTGACTGGAGCCTGAACGATCAACGTAATAACCGGTGTCTGGATACACAACGAAATTGACCGGAGCCTGAACGCTTAACGTAATAACCGGAGTCTGGATACCCAACGAAATTGACCGGAGCCTGAACGCTCAACGTAATAACCGGAGTTTGGATACCCAATGTAACTGACCGGAGCCTGAACGCTCAACGTAATAACCGGAGTCTGGATACCCAACGAAATTGACCGGAGCCTAAAGGCTCAACGTAATAACCGGAATCTGGATACTCAACGAAACTGACCGGAGCCAGAACGCTCAACGTAATAACCGGAGTCTGGATACCCAACGAAACTGACCGGAGCCTAAACGCTAAACGTAATAACCGGAGTCTGGATACCCAACGAAACTGACCGGAGCCTGCTCGCTCAACGTAATAACCGGAGTCTGGATACCCAACAAAACTGACCAGAGCCTGAATGCTCAACGTAAAAACCGGAGTCTGGATACCCAACGAAACTGACCGGAGCCTAAACGCTCAACGTAATAACCGGAGTCTGGATACCCAACGAAACTGACCGGAGCCTGCTCGCTCAACGTAATAACCGGAGTCTGGATACCCAACAAAACTGACCAGAGCCTGAACGCTCAACGTAAAAACCGGAGTCTGGATACGCAACAAAACTGACCGGGGCCTGAAAGCTCAACGTAATAACCGAAGTCTGGATACCAAACGAAACTGACCGGAGGCTGAACGCTCAAAGTAATAACCTGAGTCTGGATACCCAACGAAACTGACCGGAGCCTGAACGCTCAACGTAATAACCAGAGTCTGGATACCCAACAAAACTGACCAGAGCCTGAACGCTCAATGTAAAAACCGGAGTCTGGATACCCAACGAAACTGACCGGAGCCTGAACGCTCAACGTAATAACGGGAGTCTGGATACACAACGAAACTGACCGGAGCCTGAACGCTAAACGTAATAACCAGAGTCTGGATACCCAACGAAAGCCTGAACGCTGAATGTAATAACCGGAGTCTAGATACTCAACGAAACTGACCGGACCCTGAACGCACAACGTAATAACTGGAGTCTGGATGCTCAACGAAAATGACCGGAGGCTGAACGCTCAACGTAATAACCGGAGTCTGGATACCCAACGAAACTGACCGGAGCCGGAATGCTCAAGATAATAACCGAAGTCTGGATACCCAATGAAACTGAGCGGAGCCTGAAATCTCAACGTAATAACCGGAGTAAAGATACCAAACGAACTTGACCGGAGCCTGAACGCTTAAAATAATAACCGGAGTCTAGATACCGAACGAAACTGATCGGAGCCTGAACACCTAACGTAATAACCAGAGTCTGGATATGCAATGAAACTGACCGGACCCTGAACGCTCAACGTAATAACCGGAGTCTGGATAGCCAACAAAACTGACCGGAGCAGGAACGCTCAACGTAATAACCGAAGTCTGGATACCAAACGAAACGGGCCGGAGCCTGAACGCTCAACGTAATAACCGGAGTCTGGATACCCAACGAAATTGACCAGAGCCTGAACGCTCAATGTAATAACCGGAATCTGGATACTCAACGAAACTAACCGGAGCCTGAATGCTCAATGTAATAACCAGAGTCTGGATACACAACGAAACTGACTGGAGCCTGAACGATCAACATAATAATCGGAGTCTGGATACACAACGAAACTGACCGGAGCCTGAATGCTCAACGTGATAACCGGAGTCTGGATACCCAACGAAACTGACCGGAGCCTGAACGCTCAACGTAATAACCGAAGTCTGGATACCAAACGAAACTGACCCGAGCCTGAACGCTCAACGTAATAACCGGAGTCTGGATACTCAACGAAACTGACTGGAGCCTGAACGATCAACGTAATAACCGGTGTCTGGATACACAACGAAATTGACCGGAGCCTGATCGCTCAACGTAATAACCGGAGTAAAGATACCAAACGAACTTGACCGGAGCCTGAACGCTTAAAATAATAACCGGAGTCTAGATACCGAACGAAACTGATCGGAGCCTGAACACCTAACGTAATAACCGGAGTCTGGATAGCCAACAAAACTGACCGGAGCCGGAACGCTCAACGTAATAACCGAAGTCTGGATACCAAACGAAACGGGCCGGAGCCTGAACGCTCAACGTAATAACCGGAGTCTGGATACCCAACGAAATTGACCAGAGCCTGAACGCTCAATGTAATAACCGGAATCTGGATACTCAACGAAACTAACCGGAGCCTGAATGCTCAATGTAATAACCAGAGTTTGGATACACAACGAAACTGACTGGAGCCTGAACGATCAACATAATAACCGGAGTCTGGATACACAACGAAACTGACCGGAGCCTGAACGCTCAACGTGACAACCGGAGTTTGGATACCCAACGAAACTGACCGGAGCCTGAACGCTCAATGTAATAATCGGAGTCTGGATACCCAACGAAACTGACCGGAGCCTGAACTCTCAACGTGATAACCGGAGTCTGGATACCCAACAAAACTGACCGGAGCCTGAACGCTCAACGTAAAAACCGGAGTCTAGATACCCAAAGAAACTGACCGGAGCCTGAACGCTTAACATAATCACCGGAGTTTGGATACACAACAAAACTGACCGGAGCCTGAACACCTAACGTAATAACCAGAGTCTGGATATGCAATGAAACTGACCGAACCCTGAACGCTCAACGTAATAACCGGAGTCTGGATAGCCAACAAAACTGACCATAGCCTGAACGCTCAACGTAAAAACCGGAGTCTGGATACCCAACGAAACTGACCGGAGCCTAAACGCTAAACGTAATAACCGGAGTCTGGATACCCAACGAAACTGACCGGAGCCTGCTCGCTCAACGTAATAACCGGAGTCTGGATACCCAACAAAACTGACCAGAGCCTGAACGCTCAACGTAAAAACCGGAGTCTGGATACCCAACAAAACTGACCAGAGCCTGAACGCTCAACGTAAAAACCGGAGTCTGGATACCCAACGAAACTGACCGGAGCCTAAACGCTCAACGTAATAACCGGAGTCTGGATACCCAATGAAACTGACCGGAGCCTGCTCGCTCAACGTAATAACCGGAGTCTGGATACCCAACAAAACTGACCAGAGCCTGAACGCTCAACGTAAAAACCGGAGTCTGGATACCCAACAAAACTCACCGGAGCCTGAAAGCTCAACGTAATAACCGAAGTCTGGATACCAAACGAAACTGACCGGAGGCTGAACGCTCAAAGTAATA
Organism: Lathyrus sativus; assembly: GCA_963859935.3. Lineage (NCBI taxonomy): Eukaryota > Viridiplantae > Streptophyta > Magnoliopsida > Fabales > Fabaceae > Lathyrus > Lathyrus sativus. Next base: position 257,217,264 of record OZ012736.1, on the reverse strand, counting down.
ACCTGAGTCTGGATACCCAACGAAACTGACCGGAGCCTGAACGCTCAACGTAATAACCGGAGTCTGGATACCCAACAAAACTGACCGGAGCCTGAACGCTCAATGTAAAAACCGGAGTCTGGATACCCAACGAAACTGACCGGAGCCTGAACGCTCAACGTAATAACGGGAGTCTGGATACATAACGAAACTGACCGGAGCCTGAACGCTAAACGTAATAACCAGAGTCTGGATACCCAACGAAAGCCTGAACGCTGAATGTAATAACCAGAGTCTAGATACTCAACGAAACTGACCGGACCCTGAATGCACAACGTAATAACTGGAGTCTGGATGTTCAACGAAAATGACCGGAGGCTGAACGCTCAACGTAATAACCGGAGTCTGGATACCCAACGAAACTGACCGGAGCCGGAATGCTCAAGATAATAACCGAAGTCTGGATACCCAATGAAACTGAGCGGAGCCTGAAATCTCAACGTAATAACCGGAGTAAAGATACCATACGAACTTGACCGGAGCCTGAACGCTTAAAATAATAACCGGAGTCTAGATACCGAACGAAACTGATCGGAGCCTGAACACCTAACGTAATAACCAGAGTCTGGATATGCAATGAAACTGACCGGACCCTGAACGCTCAACGTAATAACCGGAGTCTGGATAGCCAACAAAACTGACCGGAGCAGGAACGCTCAACGTAATAACCGAAGTCTGGATACCAAAAGAAACGGGCCGGAGCCTGAACGCTCAACGTAATAACCGGAGTCTGGAAACCCAACGAAATTGACCAGAGCCTGAACGCTCAATGTAATAACCGGAATCTGGATACTCAACGACACTAACCGGAGCCTGAATGCTCAATGTAATAACCAGAGTCTGGATACACAACGAAACTGACTGGAGCCTGAACGATCAACATAATAACCGGAGTCTGGATACACAACGAAACTGACCGGAGCCTGAACGCTCAACGTGACAACCGGAGTTTGGATACCCAACGAAACTGACCGGAGCCTGAACGCTCAATGTAATAATCGGAGTCTGGATACCCAACGAAACTGACCGGAGCCTGAACTCTCAACGTGATAACCGGAGTCTGGATACCCAACAAAACTGACCGGAGCCTGAATGCTCAACGTAAAAACCGGAGTCTAGATACCCAACGAAACTGACCGGAGCCTGAACGCTTAACATAATCACCGGAGTTTGGATACACAACAAAACTGACCGGAGCCTGAACACCTAACGTAATAACCAGAGTCTGGATATGCAATGAAACTGACCGGACCCTGAACGCTCAACGTAATAACCGGAGTCTGGATAGCCAACAAAACTGACCATAGCCTGAACGCTCAACGTAAAAACCGGAGTCTGGATACCAAACGAAACTGACCGGAGCCTAAACGCTAAACGTAATAACCGGAGTCTGGATACCCAACGAAACTGACCAGAGCCTGCTCGCTCAACGTAATAACCGGAGTCTGGATACCCAACAAAACTGACCAGAGCCTGAACGCTCAACGTAAAAACCGGAGTCTGGATACCCAACGAAACTGACCGGAGCCTAAACGCTCAACGTAATAACCGGAGTCTGGATACCCAATGAAACTGACCGGAGCCTGCTCGCTCAACGTAATAACCGGAGTCTGGATACCCAACAAAACTGACCAGAGCCTGAACGCTCAACGTAAAAACCAGAGTCTGGATACCCAACAAAACTGACCGGAGCCTGAAAGCTCAACGTAATAACCGAAGTCTGGATACCAAACGAAACTGACCGGAGCCTGAACGCTCAAAGTAATAACCTGAGTCTGGATACCCAACGAAACTGACCGGAGCCTGAACGCTCAACGTAATAACCGGAGTCTGGATACCCAACAAAACTGACCGTAGCCTGAACGCTCAATGTAAAAACCGGAGTCTGGATACCCAACGAAACTTACCGGAGCCTGAACGCTCAACGTAATAACGGGAGTCTGGATACACAACAAAACTGACCGCAGCCTGAACGCTAAACGTAATAACCAGAGTCTGGATACCCAACGAAACTGAAAGGAGCCTGAACGCTGAACGTAATAATCGGAGTCTAGATACTTAACGAAACTCACTGGACCCTGAACGCACAACGTAATAACTGGAGTCTGGATGCTCAACGAAAATGACCGGAGGCTGAACGAATAACACAATAACCGGAGTCTGGATACCCAACGAAACTGACCGGAGCCGGAATGCTCAAGATAATAACCGAAGTCTGGATACCCAATGAAACTGACCGGAGCCTGAACGCTCAACGTAATAACCGGAGTAAGGATACCAAACGAAATTGACCGGAGCCTGAACGCTTAAAATAATAACCGGAGTCTAGATACCGAAAGAAACTGACCGGAGCCTGAACACCTAACATAATAACCAGAGTCTGGATATGCAATGTAACTGACCGGACCCTGAACGCTCAACGTAATAACCGGAGTCTGGATAGCCAACAAAGCTGACCGGAGCCGGAACGCTCAACGTAATAACCGAAGTCTGGATACCAAACGAAACGGACCGGAGCCTGAACGCTCAACGTAATAACCGGAGTCTGGATACCCAACGAAATTGACCGGAGCCTGAACGCTCAATGTAATAACCGGAATCTGGATACTCAACGAAACTAACCGGAGCCTGAATGCTCAATGTAATAACCAAAGTCTGGATACTCAACGAAACTGACTGGAGCCTGAACGATCAACATAATTACCGGAGTCTGGATACACAACGAAAGTGACCGGAGCCTGAACGCTCAATGTGATAATCGGAGTCTGGATACCCAACGAAACTGACTGGAGCCTGAACGCTCAATGTAATAATCGGAGTCTGGATACCCAACGAAACTGACCGGAGCCTGAACTCTCAACGTGATAACCGGTGTCTGGATACCCAACAAAACTGACCGGAGCCTGAACGCTCAACGTAAAAACCGGAGTCTAGATACCCAACGAAACTGACCGGAGCCTGAACGCTTAACATAATCACCAGAGTTTGGATACACAACAAAACTGACCGGAGCCTGAACACCTAACGTAATAACCAGAGTCTGGATATGTAATGAAACTGACCATACCCTGAACGCTCAACGTTATAACCGGAGTCTGGATAGCCAACAAAACTGACCGGAGCCGGAACGCTCAACGTAATAACCGAAGTCTGGATACCAAACGAAATAGACCGGAGCCTGAACGCTCAACGTAATAACCGGAGTCTGGATACCCAATGAAATTGACCGGAGCCTGAACGCTCAATGTAATAACCGGAATCTGGATACTCAACGAAACTAACCGGAGCCTGAATGCTCAATGTAATAACCAGAGTCTGGATACTCAACGGAACTGACTGGAGCCTGAAAGATCAACATAATAACCGGAGTCTGGATACAAAACGAAACTGACCGGAGCCTGAACGCTCAACGTGATAACCGGAGTCTGGATACCCAACAAAACTGACCGGAGCCTGAACGCTCAACGTAAAAACCGGAGTCTGGATACCCATCGAAACTGACCGGAGCCTGAACTCTCAACATGATAACCGGAGTCTGGATACCCAACAAAACTGCCCGGAGCCTGAACGCTCAACGTAAAAACCGGAGTCTAGATACCCAACGAAACTGACCGGAGCTTGAACTCTTAACATAATAATTGGAGTCTGTATACCCAACAAAACTGACCGGAGCCTGAACGCTCAACGTAAAAACCGGAGTCTGGATACCCAATGAAACTGACCGGAGCCTGAACGATCAACGTAATAACCGAAGTCTAGATACGCAACATAACTGACCGGAGCCTGAACGCTCAACGTAATAACCGGAGCCTGGATACCCAACGAAACTGACCGGAGCCTGAACGCTCAACGTAATAACCGGAGTCTGGATACCCAACGAAACTGACGGGAGCCTGAACGCTCAACGTAATAACCGGAGTCTGGATACCCAACGAAATTGACCGGAGCCTGAAGGCTCAACGTAATAACCGGAACCTGAATACTCAACAAAACTGACCGGAGCCTGAACGCTCATCGTAATAACCGGAGTCTGGATACTCAACGAAACTGACTGGAGGCTGAACGATCAACGTAATAACCGGTGTCTGGATACACAACGAAATTGACCGGAGCCTGATTGCTCAACGTAATAACCGGAGTCTGGACACAAAACGAAACTGACTGGAGCATGAATGCTCAACGTAATAATCGGAGTCTAGATACCCAACAAAACTGACCGGAGCCTAAACGCTCTACGTAATAACCGGAGTCTGGATACCCAATGAAACTGACCGGAGCGTGCTCGCTCAACGTAATAACCGGAGTCTGGATACTCAACAAAACTGACCAGAGCCTGAACGCTCAACTTAAAAACCGGAGTCCGGATACCCAACAAAACTGACCGGAGCCTGAACGCTCAACGTAATAACCGAAGTCTGGATACCAAACAAAACTGACCGGAGCCTGAACGCTCAACGTAATAACCGGAGTCTGGATACTCAAGAAACTGACTGGAGCCTGAACGATCAACGTAATAACTGGTGTCTGGATACACAACGAAATTGACCGGAGCCTGATCGCTCAACGATATAACCGGAGTCTGGATACACAACGAAACTGACCGGAGCCTGAACACTCAACGTAATAACCGGAGTCTGGATACCCAACGAAACTGACCAGAGCTTGAATGCTCAACGTAATAACCGGAGTCTGGATACCCAACGTAACTGACCGGAGCCTAAACGCTCAACGTAATAACCGGAGTCTGGATACCCAACGAAATTGACCGGAGCCTGAAGGCTCAACGTAATAACCGGAATCTGGATACTCAACGAAACTGACCGAAGCCTGAACGCTCAACGTAATAACCGGAGTCTGGATACCCAACGAAACTGACCGAAGCCTAAACGCTAAACGTAATAACCGGAGTCTGGATACCCAACGAAACTGACCGGAGCCTGCTCGCTCAACGTAATAACCGGAGTCTGGATACCCAACAAAACTGACCAGAGCCTAAACGCTCAACGTAAAAACCGGAGTCTGGATACCCAACGAAACTGACCGGACGCTTAACGTAATAACCGGAGTCTAGATACCCAACAAAACTGACCGGAGCCTGCTCGCTCAACGTAATAACCGGAGTCTGGATACCCAACAAAACTGACCAGAGCCTGAACGCTCAACGTAAAAACTGGAGTTTGGATACCCAACAAAACTGACTGGAGCCTGAAAGCTCAACGTAATAACCGAAGTCTGGATACCAAACGAAACTGATCGGAGCCTGAACGCTCAACGTAATAACCTGAGTCTGGATACCCAACGAAACTGACCGGAGCCTGAACACTCAACGTAATAACCGGAGTCTGGATACCCAACAAAACTGACCGGAGCCTGAACGCTCAACGTAAAAACCGGAGTCTGGATACCGAACGAAACTGACCGGAGCCTGAACGCTCAACGTAATAACGGGAGTCTGGATACACAACGAAACTGACTGGAGCCTGAACGCTAAACGTAATAACCAGAGTCTGGATACCCAACGAAACTAAACGGAGCATGAACGCTGTACGTAATAACCGGAGTCTAGATACTCAACGAAACTGACCGGACCCTGAACGCACAACGTAATAACTGGAGTCTGGATGCCCAACGAAACTGACCGGAGGCTGAACGCTCAATGTAATAACCGGATTCTGGATACCCAACGAAACTGACCGGAGCCGGAATGCTCAAGATAATAACCGAAGTCTGGATACCCAATGAAACTGACCGGAGCCTGAACGCTCAACGTAATAACCGGAGTAAGGATACCAAACGAAATTGACCGGAGCCTGAACGCTTAAAATAATAACCGGAGTCTAGATACCGAACGAAACTGACCAGAGCCTGAACACCTAACGTAATAACCAGAGTCTGGATATGCAATGAAACTGACCGGACCCTGAATGCTCAACGTAATAACCGGAGTCTGGATAGCCAACAAAACTGACCGGAGCCGGAACGCTCAACGTAATAACCGAAGTCTGGATACCAAACGAAACGGACCGGAGCCTGAAAGCTCAACGTAATAACCGGAGTCTGGATACCCAACGAAATTGACCGGAGCCTGAACGCTCAATGTAATAACCGGAATCTGGATACTCAACGAAACTAACCGGAGCCTGAATGCTCAATGTAATAACCAAAGTCTGGATACTCAACGAAACTGACTGGAGCCTGAACGATCAACATAATAACCGGAGTCTGGATACACAACGAAACTGACCGGAGCCTGAACGCTCAACGTGATAACCGGAGTCTGGATACCCAACGAAACAGACCGGAGCCTGAACGCTCAATGTAATAATCGGAGTATGGATACCCAACGAAACTGACCGGAGCCTGAACTCTCAACGTGATAACCGGAGTCTGGATACCCAACAAAACTGACCGGAGCCTGAACGCTCAACGTAAAAACCAGAGTCTAGATACCCAACGAAACTGACCGGAGCCTGAACGCTTAACATAATCACCGGAGTCTGGATACACAACAAAATTGACCGGAGCCTAAACGCTCAACGTAATAACCGGAGTCTGGATACCCAACAAAACTGACCAGAGCCTGAACGCTCAACGTAAAAACCGGAGTCTGGATACCCAACAAAACTGACCAGAGCCTGAACGCTCAACGTAATAACCGAAGTCTAGATACCAAACGAAACTGACCGGAGCCTGAACGCTCAACGTAATAACCGGAGTCTGGATACTCAACGAAACTAACTGGAGCCTTAACGATCAACGTAATAACCGGTGTCTGGATACACAACGAAATTGACCGGAGCTTGATCGCTCAACGTAATAACCGGAGTCTGGATACACAACGAAACTGACCGGAGCCTGAACGCTCAACGTAATAACCGGAGTCTGGATACCCAACGAAACTGACCGGAGCCTAAACGCTCAACGTAATAACCGGAGTCTGGATACCCAACGTAACTGACCGGAGCCTGAACGCTCAACGTAATAACCGGAATCTGGATACCCAACGAAATTGACCGGAGCCTGAAGGCTCAACGTAATAACCGGAATCTGGATACTCAACGAAACTGGCCGGAGCCTGAACGCTCAACGTAATAACTGGAGTCTGGATACCCAACGAAACTGACCGGAGCCTAAACGCTTAACGTAATAACCGGAGTCTGGATACCCAACGAAACTGACCGGAGCCTGCTCGCTCAACGTAATAACAGGAGTCTGGATACACAACGAAACTGACCGGAGCCTGAACGCTAAACGTAATAACCAGAGTCTGGATACCCAACGAAACTAAACGGAGCATGAACGCTGAACGTAATAACCGGAGTCTAGATACTCAACGAAACTGACCGGACACTGAACGCACAACGTAATAACTGGAGTCTGGATGCCCAACGAAACTGACCGGAGGCTGAACGCTCAATGTAATAACCGGAGTCTGGATACCCAACGAAACTGACCGGAGCCGGAATGCTCAAGATAATAACCGAAGTCTGGATACCCAATGAAACTGACCGGAGCCTGAACGCTCAACGTAATAACCGGAGTAAGGATACCAAACGAAATTGACCGGAGCCTGAACGCTTAAAATAATAACCGGAGTCTAGATACCGAACAAAACTGACCAGAGCCTGAACACCTAACGTAATAACCAGAGTCTGGATATGCAATGAAACTGACCGGACCCTGAACGCTCAACGTAATAACCGGAGTCTGGATAGCCAACAAAACTGACCGGAGCCGGAACGCTCAACGTAATAACCGAAGTCTGGATACCAAACGAAACGGACCGGAGCCTGAAAGCTCAACGTAATAACCGGAGTCTGGATACCCAACGAAATTGACCGGAGCCTGAACGCTCAATGTAATAACCGGAATCTGGATACTCAACGAAACTAACCGGAGCCTGAATGCTCAATGTAATAACCAAAGTCTGGATACTCAACGAAACTGACTGGAGCCTGAACGATCAACATAATAACCGGAGTCTGGATACACAACGAAACTGACCGGAGCCTGAACGCTCAACGTGATAACCGGAGTCTGGATACCCAACGAAACTGACCGGAGCCTGAACGCTCAATGTAATAATCGGAGTCTGGATACCCAACGAAACTGACCGGAGCCTGAACTCTCAACGTGATAACCGGAGTCTGGATACCCAACAAAACTGACCGGAGCCTGAACGCTCAACGTAAAAACCAGAGTCTAGATACCCAACGAAACTGACCGGAGCCTGAACGCTTAACATAATCACCGGAGTCTGGATACACAACAAAATTGACCGGAGCCTAAACGCTCAACGTAATAACCGGAGTCTGGATACCCAACAAAACTGACCAGAGCCTGAACGCTCAACGTAAAAACCGGAGTCTGGATACCCAACAAAACTGACCAGAGCCTGAACGCTCAACGTAATAACCGAAGTCTAGATACCAAACGAAACTGACCGGAGCCTGAACGCTCAACGTAATAACCGGAGTCTGGATACTCAACGAAACTGACTGGAGCCTGAACGATCAACGTAATAACCGGTGTCTGGATACACAACGAAATTGACCGGAGCCTGATCACTCAACGTAATAACCGGAGTCTGGATACACAACGAAACTGACCGGAGCCTGAACGCTCAACGTAATAACCGGAGTCTGGATACCCAACGAAACTGACTGGAGCCTAAACGCTCAACGTAATAACCGGAGTCTGGATACCCAACGTAACTGACCGGAGCCTGAACGCTCAACGTAATAACCGGAGTCTGGATACCCAACGAAATTGACCGGAGCCTGAAGGCTCAACGTAATAACCGGAATCTGGATACTCAACAAAACTGACCGGAGCCTGAACGCTCAACGTAATAACTGGAGTCTGGATACCCAACGAAACTGACCGGAGCCTAAACGCTCAACGTAATAACCGGAGTCTGGATACCCAACAAAACTGACCAGAGCCTGCTCGCTCAACGTAATAACCGGAGTCTGGATACCCAACAAAACTGACCAGAGCCTGAACGCTCAACGTAAAAACCGGAGTCTGGATACCTAACGAAACTGACCGGAGCCTAAACGCTCAACGTAATAACCGGAGTCTGGATACCCAACGAAACTGACCGGAGCCTGCTCGCTCAACGTAATAATCGGAGTCTGGATACCCAACAAAACTGACCAGAGCCTGAACGCTCAACGTAAAAACCGGAGTCTGGTTACCCAACAAAACTGACCGGAGCCTGAAAGCTCAACATAATAACCGAAGTCTGGATACCAAACTAAACTGACCGGAGCCTGAACGCTCAACGTAATAACCTGAGTCTGGATACCTGTAACACCCCCTTTCTATACCCTCAAATTAATACATTTAATCAATTAGGCACTTAGAAAATTTATTTCATAAGAGTTTAATTAAAACATGGTATATAAGAGGCGCATCACATTATCATGAAATTAAACACATACGATACCTGCTCAAAATAGATATGCAACAATGGGTAACCCACATCTCAATATTTAGAATAAAAGCGGAAACATCCAAATATTGAATCGATCACATACATAAAAGTATATACAACCATTCAATCAATTCATGCTTTACAACATATCCACAGCAGATACATACACATATGTATCACAAAAGAATCAAAACAAAATAGCTTTGAAAGAGCCAAAGGCTTCCTAACTACCCAGATGTTACATATCAGAGCCATTGACCAAAAAGAATGAAGACATCGCTTCACAAAAAGAACCACCAGCTTCCTACTCTGCAATGCCTCATAGAGCATTATAAAACAGCAGAAGGGTGAGAAACAATAACATAACAGTTAATGCATAAAATTGTATATATACATATATTCATATTTGTACAAGTTATACTCAAATTATGTTCTCACCATATTAAGCATATACAATTAATCATGCCTCTACACATGCTCATGAACATTCACTATATGTTCCTCCAAACAATCATATATAACATACACAATTATATTCATTCAACTAATGCATCATACACAGATGACTCATGCAACTCATAGAGACCGACACACGACTCTATGCAGATGCAAATGCGGTACCGACTCATTTCAACAGATTCTCTAAGGAATCGAGTATTCAGCAGATTCTCCATGGAATCAAGTATTCAGCAGATTCTCCACGGAATCAAATATTCATCAGATTCTCCACGGAATCGAATATTCAGCAGATTCTCCACGGAATCAAATACTCAGCAGATTCTCCACGGAATCAAATACTCTAGTCAATCCTCCAAGGGATTACATGTTATGACCGATTCTCTGAGGAATCACACAATGCAACCGATTCTCCAAGGAATCTAATGTAACCATCATATCATACGAGGTTCTGCAAATCCTCCGAGGGATCATTCAACACAAAAATGCATACTAAGATGCTACACAATGCTAATCCTCCGAGGGATCGATCAACACAGAATGCATACTATGTTCACAAACATACTCATTGCATTTATCACATACATCGCATATATCTATCATGCATTCACATTATGCACCATTTCACACATGGTTTACACACATATCAGCCTATCAATGCGTTTCTATTCAATTCAAGCAAATACACAAGATTATCAAACGTTCAAGATTCACCATTTGCTCTACAATCTAAGATTCACACCTTTCGGCCACCCACAGCACGACACGTCGAAACAGTTCACACATCAATCATTCATATAGGCATTAATCATAATTGAATCGGCCAAAAATCATGCTATGAATAAACAGCAAAACAAATAACACTGCCAGGTTCGCCAACCTTCGCCTGGCGAAGCCACGCAGCGAATGCTCGCTGGCCTTCGCCTGGCAAACTCCCCAGCGAAGTCCACTGGGAGTAATTCTGGAATTACTCGCTGAGGCTCGCTACACACTCGCCTGGCGAACCTTCGCCAACTCACTTCTCCTGGCGAACTTGCCAGCGAATACAGGGTGTTAGCTTCTGACTTGCTTCGCTACAGCTCGCTGGGCTTCGCCCGGCGAAGCTTCGCTGCCATTCTCCTGGCGAGCCTGCGAAGACAGAACTTCCATGGCTGTTCCAAAGCCCAAACTCCACACAACCAACCGATTAAATCCAAACCAGTCTCAGTGGCACAACCCAACCATCACCTGACTAAACTACATCGTCTAATCCGAGTTCTAACCGATTAAAACCTCATTCTACTCACAAAACCAACTTCTAACCTAAGTGGAAAAAGAGTAGAAACTCTACAAAATCCAAACACATACACATACAATCATATACATTAAAGAGATGATGGAGTTTCACACCCTTACCGATCGATTGCAAGCTTTGGTGATGATTCTAGGTTTTCCTCTCCACTTTCTCTTCTCTATCTCCTCTCCTCTTTTCTTTCTCTTGTTTTTCTTCTTATCTTACTATCTTTCTTTCTTTCTTTCTTTTCCTCTCTTATTCTATTTCTATCTCTATTTCTTTCCTCTCAAATTCTTTCCAACACTTACCAATCAGTTCTCACACTAAATTGCTAAATGTCTAAAATGCCCTTTTTACTCTAATTCCCCGAAAACTCTCTGAATCGGTAAAAATAGATAAAATAAGCAAACACCACATAATAATATATAATTCTCAATTTAAGACAAACATCAATTAAATAAATTAAAAGACTCAACACTTAATGGGAATTCAGAATCGGGGCGTTACAATACCCAACGAAACTGACCGGAGCCTGAACGCTCAACGTAATAACCGGAGTCTGGATACCCAACAAAACTGACCGGAGCCTAAACGCTCAATGTAAAAACCGGAGTCTGGATACCCAACGAAACTGACCGGAGCCTGAACGCTCAACGTAATAACGGGAGTCTGGATACACAACGAAACTGACCGGAGCCTGAATGCTAAACGTAATAACCAGAGTCTGGATACCCAACAAAACTGAACGGAGACTGAACGTTGAACGTAATAACCGAAGTCTAGATACTCAACGAAACTGACCGGACCCTGAACGCACAACGTAATAACCGGAGTATGGATGCCCAACGAAACTCACCGGAGCCTGAACGCTGAACGTAATAACCGGAGTTTGGATACCCAACAAAACTGACCGGAGCTTGAACGCTCAACATAATAACCGGAGTCTGGATACCCAATGAAACTGACCGGAGCCTGAACGCTCAACGTAATAACCGGAGTAAGGATACCAAACGAAATTGACCGGAGCCAAAACGCTTAAAATAATAACCGGAGTGTAGATACCGAACGAAACTGACCGGAGCCTGAACACCTAACATAATAACCAGAGTCTGGATATGCAATGAAACTGACCGGACCCTGAACGCTCAGCGTAATAATCGGAGTCTGGATAGCCAACAAAACTGACCGGAGCCGGAACGCTCAACGTAATAACCAAAGTCTGGATACCAAACGAAACCGACCGGAGCCTGAACACTCAACGTAATAACCGGAGTCTGGATACCCAACGAAATTGACCGGAGCCTGAACGCTCAATGTAATAACCGGAATCTGGATACTCAACGAAACTAACCGGAGCCTGAATGCTCAATGTAATAACCAAAGTCTGGATACTAAACGAAACTGACTGGAGCCTGAACGATCAACATAATAACCGGAGTCTGGATACACAACGAAACTGACCGAAGCCTGAACGCTCAACGTGATAACCGGAGTCTGGATACCCAACGAAACTGACCGGAGCCTGAACGCTCAATGTAATAATCGGAGTCTGGATACCCAACGAAACTGACCGTAGCCTGAACTCTCAACGTGATAACCGGAGTCTGGATACCCAACAAAACTGACCAGAGCCTGAACGCTCAACGTAAAAACCGGAGTCTAGATACTCAACGAAACTGACCTGATCCTGAACGCTTAACATAATCACCGGAGTCTGGATACACAACAAAACTGACCGGAGCCTGAACGCTCAACGGAATAACCGGAGTCTGGATACCTAACGAAACTGAACAGAGCCTGAACGCTCAACGTAATAACCGGAGTCTGGATACTCAACGAAACTGACCGGAGCCTGAATGCACAACGTAATAGCTGGAGTCTGGATGATCAACGAAACTGAACGGATCCTGAACGCTCAACGTAATAACCGGAGTCTGGGTACTCAACGAAACTGACCGGACCCTGAATGCACAACGTAATAACTGGAGTCTGGATGCTCGATAAAAATGACCGGAGCCTGAACGCTAACGTAATAACCGGAGTCTGGATACCCAACGAAACTCACCGGAGCCTGAACGCTGAACGTAATAACCAGAGTTTGGATACCCAACAAAACTGACCGGAGCTTGAACGCTCAACATAATAACCGGAGTCTGGATACCCAATGAAACTGACCGGAGCCTGAACGCTCAACGTAATAACCGGAGTCTGGATACCCTACGAAACTGAACGGAGCCTGAACGCTCAACGTAATAACCGGAGTCTAGATACCCAACGAAACTGACCGGAGCCTGAACGCTCAACGTAATAACCGGAGTCTGGATACCCTACGTAACTGAACGGAGCCTGAACGCTCAACATAATAACCGGAGTATGGATACCCAACAAAACTGACCGGAGTCTGAACGCTCAATGTAAAAACTGTAGTCTGGATACCCAACCAAACTAACCGGAGCCTGAACACTCAACGTAATAACCGAAGTCTGGATAGCCAACGAAACTGACCGGAGCCTACTTGCTCAACGTAATAACCGGAGTCTAGATACCCAACGAAACTGACCGGAGCCTGAACGTTCAACGTAATAACCGGAGTCTGGATACCCAACGAAACTGACCGGAACCTGAACGCTCAATGTAATAATCGGAGTCTGGATACCCAACGAAACTGACCGGAGCCTGAACGCTCAACGTAATAACCGGAGTTTGGATACCCAACAAAACTGACCTGAGCCTGAACGCTCAATGTAAAAACCGGAGTCTAGATAACCAACGAAACTGACCGGAGCCTGAACGCTCAACGTAATAACCGGAGTCTGGATACCCAACGAAACTGACCGGAGGCTGAACGCTCAATGTAATAACCGGAGTCTGGATACCCAACGAAACTGACCGGAGCCGGAATGCTTAAGATAATAACCGAAGTCTGGATACCCAATGAAACTGAACGGAGCCTGAACACTCAACGTAATAACCGGAGTAAGGATACCAAACGAAATTGACCGGAGCCTGAACGCTTAAAATAATAACCGGAGTCTAGATACCAAACGAAACAGACCGGAGCCTGAACACCTAACGTAATAACCAGAGTCTGGATATGCAATGAAACTGACCGGACCTTGAACGCTCAACGTAATAACCGGAGTCTGGATAGCCAACAAAACTGACCGGAGCCGGAACGCTCAACGTAATAACCGAAGTCTGGATACCAAACGAAACGGACCGGAGCCTGAACGCTCAACGTAATAACCGGAGTCTGGATACCCAACGAAATTGACCGGAGCATGAACGCTCAATGTAATAACCGGAATCTGGATACTCAACGAAACTAACCGGAGCCTGAATGCTCAATGTAATAACCAGAGTCTGGATACTCAACGAAACTGACTGGAGCCTGAACGATCAACATAATAACCAGAGTCTGGATACACAACGAAACTGACCGGAGCCTGAACGCTCAACGTGATAACCGGAGTCTGGATACCCAACGAAACTGACCGGAGCCTGAACGCTCAATGTAATAATCGGAGTCTGGATACCCAACGAAACTGACCGTAGCTTGAACTCTCAACGTGATAACCGGAGTCTGGATACCCAACAAAACTGACCAGAGCCTGAACACTCAACGTAAAAACCGGAGTCTAGATACTCAACGAAACTGACCAGATCCTGAACGCTTAACATAATCACCGGAGTCTGGATACACAACAAAACTGACCGGAGCCTGAACGCTCAACGGAATAACCGGAGTCTGGATACCTAACGAAACTGAACAGAGCCTGAACGCTCAACGTAATAACCGGAGTCTGGATACTCAACGAAACTGACCGGAGCCTGAATGCACAACGTAATAGCTGGAGTCTGGATGATCAACGAAACTGAACGGATCCTGAACACTCAACGTAATAACCGGAGTCTGGGTACTCAACGAAACTGACCGGACCCTGAATGCACAACGTAATAACTGGAGTCTGGATGCTCGATAAAAATGACCGGAGCCTGAACGCTAACGTAATAACCGGAGTCTGGATACCCAACGAAACTCACCGGAGCCTGAACGCTGAACGTAATAACCAGAGTTTGGATACCCAACAAAACTGACCGGAGCTTGAACGCTCAACATAATAACCGGAGTCTGGATACCCAATGAAACTGACCGGAGCCTGAACGCTCAACGTAATAACCGGAGTCTGGATACCCTACGAAACTGAACGGAGCCTGAACGCTCAACGTAATAACCGGAGTCTAGATACCCAACGAAACTGACCGGAGCCTGAACGCTCAACGTAATAACCGGAGTCTGGATACCCTACGTAACTGAACGGAGCCTGAACGCTCAACATAATAACCGGAGTATGGATACCCAACAAAACTGACCGGAGTCTGAACGCTCAATGTAAAAACTGTAGTCTGGATACCCAACCAAACTGACCGGAGCCTGAACACTCAACGTAATAACCGAAGTCTGGATAGCCAACGAAACTGACCGGAGCCTACTTGCTCAACGTAATAACCGGAGTCTAGATACCCAACGAAACTGACCGGAGCCTGAACGTTCAACGTAATAACCGGAGTCTGGATACCCAACGAAACTGACCGGAACCTGAACGCTCAATGTAA
>OZ012736.1:257176892-257200940 GCA_963859935.3 Lathyrus sativus | reverse complement strand
CCAGACTCCAGTTATTATGTTGTACGTTCAAGCTCCGGTCAGTTTCGTTGAGTATCCAGACTCCGGGTATTACGTTGAGCGTTCAGGCTCCGTTCAGTTTCATTGGGTATCCAGACTCCGGTTATTACGTTAAGCGATCAGGCTCCGGTCAGTTTCATTGTGTATCCAGACTCCGGTTATTACGTTGAGCAATCAGGCTCCGGTCAGTTTCGTTGGGTATCCAGACTCTGGTGTTTACGTTGAGTGTTCAGGCTCCGATCAGTTTTGTTGGGTATCCAGACTCCGGTTATTACGTTGAGCGCTCAGGCTCCGGTCAGTTTCGTTGGGTATCCAGACTCTGGTTATTACGTTGAGCGTTCAGGCTCCGATCAGTTTTGTTGGGTATCCAGACTCCGGTTTTTACGTTAGGCGTTCAGGCTCCGACCAGTTTTGTTGGGTATCCAGACTCCGGTTTTTACGTTGAGCGTTCAGGCTCCGGTCAGTTTTGTTGGGTATCCAGACTCTGGTTTTTACGTTGAGCGTTCAGACTCCGGTCAGTTTTGTTGGGTATCCAGACTCCGGTTACTACGTTAAGCGTTCAGGCTCCGGTCAGTTTCGTTGGGTATCCAGACTCCGGTTATTACGTTGAGCGTTAGGGCTCCGGTCAGTTTCGTTGGGTATCCGAACTCCGGTTATTACGTTGAGTGTTCAGGATCCGGTCAGTTTCGTTGGGTATCCAGACTCCGGTTATTACGTTGAGCATTCAGGCTCCGGTCATTTTTGTTGGGTATCCAGACTCAGGTTATTACTTTGAGCGTTCAGGCTCCGGTCAGTTTCGTTTGGTATCCAGACTTCAGTTATTACGTTGAGCGTTCAGGCTCCGGTCAGTTTCGTTGTGTATCCAGACTCCGGTTATTACGTTGAGCGTTCAGGCTCCGGTCAGTTTCGTTGGGTATCCAGACTTCAGTTATTACGTTGAGCGTTCAGGCTCTGGTCAGTTTCGTTGGGTATCCAGACTCCGGTTATTACGTTGAGCGTTCAGGCTCCGGTCATTTTTGTTGGGTATCTAGACTCAGGTTATTACGTTGAGCGTTCAGGCTCCGGTCAGTTTCGTTTGGTATCCAGACTTCAGTTATTACGTTGAGCGTTCAGGCTCCGGTCAGTTTCGTTGTGTATCCAGACTCCGGTTATTACGTTGAGCGTTCAGGCTCCGGTCAGTTTCGTTGGGTATCCAGACTTCAGTTATTACGTTGAGCGTTCAGACTCTGGTCAATTTCGTTGGGTATCCAGACTCCGGTTATTACGTTGAGCGTTCAGGCTCCGGTCATTTTTGTTGGGTATCCAGACTCAGGTTATTACATTGAGCGTTCAGGCTCCGGTCAGTTTCGTTTGGTATCCAGACTTCAGTTATTACGTTGAGCGTTTAGGCTCCGGTCAGTTTCGTTGGGTATCCAGACTCTGGTTTTTACGTTGAGCGTTCAGGCTCCGGTCAGTTTTGTTGGGTGTCCAGACTCCGGTTATTACAATGAGCATTCAGGCTCCGGTCATTTTCGTTGAGCATCCAGACTCCAGTTATTATGTTGTACGTTCAAGCTCCGGTCAGTTTCGTTGAGTATCCAGACTCCGGGTATTACGTTGAGCGTTCAGGCTCCGTTCAGTTTCATTGGGTATCCAGACTCCGGTTATTACGTTAAGCGATCAGGCTCCGGTCAGTTTCATTGTGTATCCAGACTCCGGTTATTACGTTGAGCAATCAGGCTCCGGTCAGTTTCGTTGGGTATCCAGACTCCGGTGTTTACGTTGAGTGTTCAGGCTCCGATCAGTTTTGTTGGGTATCCAGACTCCGGTTATTACGTTGAGCGCTCAGGCTCCGGTCAGTTTCGTTGGGTATCCAGACTCTGGTTATTACGTTGAGCGTTCAGGCTCCGATCAGTTTTGTTGGGTATCCAGACTCCGGTTTTTACGTTAGGCGTTCAGGCTCCGACCAGTTTTGTTGGGTATCCAGACTCCGGTTTTTACGTTGAGCGTTCAGGCTCCGGTCAGTTTTGTTGGGTATCCAGACTCTGGTTTTTACGTTGAGCGTTCAGACTCCGGTCAGTTTTGTTGGGTATCCAGACTCCGGTTACTACGTTAAGCGTTCAGGCTTCGGTCAGTTTCGTTGGGTATCCAGACTCCGGTTATTACGTTGAGCGTTAGGGCTCCGGTCAGTTTCGTTGGGTATCCGAACTCCGGTTATTACGTTGAGTGTTCAGGCTCCGGTCAGTTTCGTTGGGTATCCAGACTCCGGTTATTACGTTGAGTGTTCAGGCTCCGGTCAGTTTTGTTGGGTATCCAGACTTCAGTTATTACGTTGAGCGTTCAGGCTCCGGTCAGTTTCGTTGGGTATCCAGACTCCGGTTATTACGTTGAGCATTCAGGCTCCGGTCATTTTTGTTGGGTATCCAGACTCAGGTTATTACTTTGAGCGTTCAGGCTCCGGTCAGTTTCGTTTGGAATCCAGACTTCAGTTATTACGTTGAGCGTTCAGGCTCCGGTCAGTTTCGTTGTGTATCCAGACTCCGGTTATTACGTTGAGCGTTCAGGCTCCGGTCAGTTTCGTTGGGTATCCAGACTTCAGTTATTACGTTGAGCGTTCAGGCTCTGGTCAGTTTCGTTGGGTATCCAGACTCCGGTTATTACGTTGAGCGTACAGGCTCCGGTCATTTTTGTTGGGTATCTAGACTCAGGTTATTATGTTGAGCGTTCAGGCTCCGGTCAGTTTCGTTTGGTATCCAGACTTCAGTTATTACGTTGAGCGTTCAGGCTCCGGTCAGTTTCGTTGTGTATCCAACCTCCGGTTATTACGTTGAGCGTTCAGGCTCCGGTCAGTTTCGTTGGGTATCCAGACTTCAGTTATTACGTTGAGCGTTCAGGCTCTGGTCAGTTTCGTTGGGTATCCAGACTCCGGTTATTACGTTGAGCGTTCAGGCTCCGGTCATTTTTGTTGGGTATCCAGACTCAGGTTATTACGTTGAGCGTTCAGGCTCCGGTCAGTTTCGTTTGGTATCCAGACTTTAGTTATTACGTTGAGCGTTTAGGCTCCGGTCAGTTTCGTTGGGTATCCAGACTCTGGTTTTTACGTTGAGCGTTCAGGCTCCGGTCAGTTTTGTTGGGTATCCAGACTCAGGTTATTACTTTGAGCGTTCAGGCTCCGGTCAGTTTCGTTTGGTATCCAGACTTTAGTTATTACGTTGAGCGTTTAGGCTCCGGTCAGTTTCGTTGGGTATCCAGACTCTGGTTTTTACGTTGAGCGTTCAGGCTCCGGTCAGTTTCGTTGGGTATCCAGACTCCGGTTATTACGTTGAGTGTTCAGGCTCCGGTCAGTTTTGTTGGGTATCCAGACTTCAGTTATTACGTTGAGCGTTCAGGCTCCGGTCAGTTTCGTTGGGTATCCAGACTCCGGTTATTACGTTGAGCATTCAGGCTCCGGTCATTTTTGTTGGGTATCCAGACTCAGGTTATTACTTTGAGCGTTCAGGCTCCGGTCAGTTTCGTTTGGAATCCAGACTTCAGTTATTACGTTGAGCGTTCAGGCTCCGGTCAGTTTCGTTGTGTATCCAGACTCCGGTTATTACGTTGAGCGTTCAGGCTCCGGTCAGTTTCGTTGGGTATCCAGACTTCAGTTATTACGTTGAGCGTTCAGGCTCTGGTCAGTTTCGTTGGGTATCCAGACTCCGGTTATTACGTTGAGCGTACAGGCTCCGGTCATTTTTGTTGGGTATCTAGACTCAGGTTATTATGTTGAGCGTTCAGGCTCCGGTCAGTTTCGTTTGGTATCCAGACTTCAGTTATTACGTTGAGCGTTCAGGCTCCGGTCAGTTTCGTTGTGTATCCAACCTCCGGTTATTACGTTGAGCGTTCAGGCTCCGGTCAGTTTCGTTGGGTATCCAGACTTCAGTTATTACGTTGAGCGTTCAGGCTCTGGTCAGTTTCGTTGGGTATCCAGACTCCGGTTATTACGTTGAGCGTTCAGGCTCCGGTCATTTTTGTTGGGTATCCAGACTCAGGTTATTACGTTGAGCGTTCAGGCTCCGGTCAGTTTCGTTTGGTATCCAGACTTTAGTTATTACGTTGAGCGTTTAGGCTCCGGTCAGTTTCGTTGGGTATCCAGACTCTGGTTTTTACGTTGAGCGTTCAGGCTCCGGTCAGTTTTGTTGGGTGTCCAGACTCCGGTTATTACAATGAGCATTCAGGCTCCGGTCATTTTCGTTGAGCATCCAGACTCCAGTTATTATGTTGTACGTTCAAGCTCCGGTCAGTTTCGTTGAGTATCCAGACTCCGGGTATTACGTTGAGCGTTCAGGCTCCGTTCAGTTTCATTGGGTATCCAGACTCCGGTTATTACGTTAAGCGATCAGGCTCCGGTCAGTTTCATTGTGTATCCAGACTCCGGTTATTACGTTGAGCGTTCAGTCTCCGGTCAGTTTCGTTGGGTATCCAGACTCCGGTGTTTACCTTGAGTGTTCAGGCTCCGATCAGTTTTGTTGGGTATCCAGACTCCGGTTATTACGTTGAGCGCTCAGGCTCCGGTCAGTTTCGTTGGGTATCCAAACTCTGGTTATTACGTTGAGCGTTCAGGCTCCGATCAGTTTCGTTGGGTATCCAGACTTCAGTTATTACGTTGAGCGTTCAGGCTCCGGTCAGTTTCGTTGAGTATCCAGACTCCGGTTATTACATTGAGCATTCAGGCTCCGTTCAGTTTCGTTGGGTATCCAGACTCCGGTTATTACATTGAGCGTTCAGGCTCCGGTCAGTTTCGTTTGGTATCCAGACTTCAGTTATTACGTTGAGCGTCCAGGTTCCGGTCAGTGTCGTTGGGTATCCAGACTCCGGTTATTACGTTGAGCGTTAAGGCTCCGGTCAATTTCGTTGGGTATCCAGACTCCAGTTTTTACGTTGAGCGTTCAGGCTCCGGTCAGTTTCGTTGGGTATCCGGACTCCGGTTATTATGTTGAGGGTTTAGGCTCCGGTCAGTTTCGTTGGGTATCCAGACTCCGGTTATTACGTTGAGCGTTCAGGCACTGGTCAGTTTCGTTGGGTATCCAGACTCCGGTTAATACGTTGAACGTTCAGGCTCCGGTCAGTTTTGTTGGGTATCCAGACTCCGGTTATTACGTTGAGCGTTCAAACTCCGGTCAGTTTCGTTGGGTATCTAGACTCCGGTTATTACGTTGAGCGTTCAGGCTCCGGTCAGTTTCGTTGGGTATCCAGACTCCGGTTATTACGTTAAGCATTCAGGCTCCGGTCAGTTTCGTTGGGTATCCAGACTCCGGTTATTACATTGAGCGTTCAGGCTCCGGTCAGTTTCGTTTGGTATCCAGACTTCAGTTATTACGTTGAGCGTCCAGGCTTCGGTCAGTTTCGTTGGGTATCCAGACTCTAGTTATTACGTTGAGCGTTAAGGCTTCGGTCAGTTTCGTTGGGTATCCAGACCCCAGTTTTTACGTTTAGCGTTTAGGCTCTGGTCAGTTTTTTTGGGTATCCAGACTCTGGTTATTATATTGAGGGTTTAGGCTCCGGTCAGTTTCGTTGGGTATCCAGACTCCGGTTATTACGTTGAGCGTTCAGGCTCTGGTCAGTTTGGTTGGGTATCCAGACTCCGGTTATTATATTGAGCGTTCAAACTCCGGTCAGATTCGTTGGGTATCCAGACTCCGGTTATTACGTTGAGCGTTCAGGCTCTGGTCAGTTTCGTTTGGTACCCAGACTTCAGTTATTACGTTGAGCGTTCAGGCTCCGGTCAATTACGTTGGGTTCCAGATTCCAGTTATTACGTTGAGCGTTCAGGCTCCGGTCAATTTCGTTGGGTTCCAGACTCCGGTTATTACGTTGAGCGTTCAGGCTCCGTTCAGTTTTGTTGGGTATCCATACTCCGGTTATTATGTTGAGGGTTCAGGCTCCGGTCAATTTTGTTAGGTATCCAGATTTGGTTATTACGTTCAGTGTTCAGGCTCCGGTCAGTTTCGTTGTGAATCCAGACTCCGGTTATTACGTTGAGCGTTCAGGCTCCGGTCAGTTTCTTTGGGTATCCAGACTCCGGTTTTTACGTTGAGCGTTCAGGCTCCGGTTAGTTTTGTTGGGTATCTAGACTCCAGTTATTACGTTGAGCGTTCAGGCTCCGGTCAGTTTCGTTGGGTATCCAGACTCCGGTTTTTACGTTGAGCGTTATGGCTCCGGTCAGTTTTGTTGGGTATCTAGACTCTGGTTTTTAAGTTGAGCGTTCAGGCACCGGTTAGTTTTGTTGGGTATCCAGACTCCGGTTACTACGTTAAGCGTTCAGGCTCCGGTCAGTTTCGTTGGGTATCCAGACTCCGGTTATTACGTTGAGCGTTCAGGCTCCGGTCAGTTTCGTTGGTTATCCGAACTCCGGTTATTACGTTGAGCGTTCAGGCTCCGGTCAATTTCATTGGGTATCCAGACTCCGGTTATTACGTTGAGCGTTAAGGCTTCGGTCAGTTTCGTTGGGTATCCAGACTCCAGTTTTTACGTTGAGCGTTCAGGCTCCGGTCAATTTCGTTGGGTATCCGGACTCCGGTTATTATGTTGAGGGTTTAGGCTCCGGCCAGTTTCGTTGGGTATCCAGACTCCGGTTAATACGTTGAACGTTCAGGCTCCGGTCAGTTTTTTTGGGTATCCAGACTCCTGTTATTACGTTGAGCGTTCAAACTCCGGTCAGTTTCGTTGGGTATCCAGACTCCGATTATTACGTTGAGTGTTCAGGCTCCGGTCAGTTTCGTTGGGTATCCAGACTCCGGTTATTACGTTAAGCATTCAGGCTCCGGTCAGTTTCGTTGGGTATCCAGACTCCGGTTATTACATTGAGCGTTCAGGCTCCTGTCAGTTTCGTTTGGTATCCAGACTTCAGTTATTACGTTGAGCATCCAGGCTTTGGTCAGTTTCGGTGGGTATCCAGACTCTGGTTATTACGTTGAGCGTTAAGGCTTCGGTCAGTTTCGTTGGGTATCCAGACTCCAGTTTTTACGTTTAGCGTTTAGGCTCTGGTCATTTTCGTTGGGTATCCAGACTCCGGTTATTACGTTGAGCGTTCAGGCACTGGTCAGTTTCGTTGGGTATCCAGACTCCGGTTAATACGTTGAACGTTCAGGCTCCGGTCAGTTTTGTTGGGTATCTAGACTCCGGTTATTACGTTGAGCGTTCAGGCTCCGTTCAGTTTTGTTGGGTATCCATACTCCGGTTATTATGTTGAGGGTTCAGGCTCCGGTCAATTTTGTTAGGTATCCAGATTTGGTTATTACGTTCAGCGTTCAGGCTCCGGTCAGTTTCGTTGTGTATCCAGACTCCGGTTATTACGTTGAGCGTTCAGGCTCCGGTCAGTTTCTTTGGGTATCCAGACTCCGGTTTTTACGTTGAGCGTTCAGGCTCCGGTTAGTTTTGTTGGGTATCTAGACTCCAGTTATTACGTTGAGCGTTCAGGCTCCGGTGAGTTTCGTTGGGTATCCAGACTCCGGTTTTTACGTTGAGCGTTATGGCTCCGGTCAGTTTTGTTGGGTATCTAGACTCTGGTTTTTAAGTTGAGCGTTCAGGCACCGGTCAGTTTTGTTGGGTATCCAGACTCCGGTTACTACGTTAAGCGTTCAGGCTCCGGTCAGTTTCGTTGGGTATCCAGACTCCGGTTATTACGTTGAGCGTTCAGGCTCCGGTCAGTTTCGTTGGTTATCCGAACTCCGGTTATTACGTTGAGCGTTCAGGCTCCGGTCAGTTTCATTGGGTATCCAGACTCCGGTTATTACGTTGAGCGTTAAGGCTCCGGTCAGTTTCGTTGGGTATCCAGACTCCAGTTTTTACGTTGAGCGTTCAGGCTCCGGTCAATTTCGTTGGGTATCCGGACTCCGGTTATTATGTTGAGGGTTTAGGCTCCGGCCAGTTTCGTTGGGTATCCAGACTCCGGTTATTACGTTGAGCGTTCAAGCACTGGTCAGTTTCGTTGGGTATCCAGACTCCGGTTAATACGTTGAACGTTCAGGCTCCGGTCAGTTTTGTTGGGTATCCAAACTCCGGTTATTACGTTGAGCGTTCAAACTCCGGTCAGTTTCGTTGGGTATCCAGACTCCAGTTTTTACATTTAGCGTTTAGGCTCTGGTCAGTTTCGTTGGGTATCCAGACTCCGGTTATTACGTTGAGCGTTCACGCACTGGTCAGTTTCGTTGGGTATCCAGACTCCGGTTAATACGTTGAACGTTCAGGCTCCGGTCAGTTTTGTTGGGTATCCAGACTCCGGTTATTACGTTGAGCGTTCAAACTCCGGTCAGTTTCGTTGGGTATCTAGACTCCGGTTATTACGTTGAGCGTTCAGGCTCCGGTCAGTTTCGTTGGGTATCCAGACTCCGGTTATTACGTTAAGCATTCAGGCTCCGGTCAGTTTCGTTGGGTATCCAGACTCCGGTTATTACATTGAACGTTCAGGCTCCGGTCAGTTTCGTTTGGTATCCAGACTTCAGTTATTACGTTGAGCGTCCAGGCTTCGGTCAGTTTCGTTGGGTATCCAGACTCTAGTTATTACGTTGAGCGTTAAGGCTTCGGTCAGTTTCGTTGGGTATCCAGACTCCAGTTTTTACGTTTAGCGTTTAGGCTCTGGTCAGTTTTGTTGGGTATCCAGACTCTGGTTATTATATTGAGGGTTTAGGCTCCGGTCAGTTTCGTTGGGTATCCAGACTCCGGTTATTATGTTGAGCGTTCAGGCTCTGGTCAGTTTGGTTGGGTATCCAGACTCCGGTTATTATATTGAGCGTTCAAACTCCGGTCAGATTCGTTGGGTATCCAGACTCCGGTTATTACGTTGAGCGTTCAGGCTCTGGTCAGTTTCGTTTGGTATCCAGACTTCAGTTATTACGTTGAGCGTTCAGGCTCCGGTCAATTACGTTGGGTTCCAGATTCCAGTTATTAGGTTGAGCGTTCAGGCTCCGGTCAGTTTCGTTGGGTATCCAGACTCCGGTTTTTACGTTGAGCGTTATGGCTCCGGTCAGTTTTGTTGGGTATCTAGACTCTGGTTTTTAAGTTGAGCGTTCAGGCACCGGTCAGTTTTGTTGGGTATCCAGACTCCGGTTACTACGTTAAGCGTTCAGGCTCCGGTCAGTTTCGTTGGATATCCAGACTCCGGTTATTACGTTGAGCGTTCAGGCTCCGGTCAGTTTCGTTGGTTATCCGAACTCCGGTTATTACGTTGAGCGTTCAGGCTCCGGTCAGTTTCATTGGGTATCCAGACTCCGGTTATTACGTTGAGCGTTAAGGCTCCGGTCAGTTTCGTTGGGTATCCAGACTCCAGTTTTTACGTTGAGCGTTCAGGCTCCGGTCAATTTCGTTGGGTACCCGGACTCCGGTTATTATGTTGAGGGTTTAGGCTCCGGCCAGTTTCGTTGGGTATCCAGACTCCGGTTATTACGTTGAGCGTTCAGGCACTGGTCAGTTTCGTTGGGTATCCAGACTCCGGTTAATACGTTGAACGTTCAGGCTCCGGTCAGTTTTGTTGGGTATCCAAACTCCGGTTATTACGTTGAGCGTTCAAACTCCGGTCAGTTTCGTTGGGTATCCAGACTCCAGTTTTTACATTTAGCGTTTAGGCTCTGGTCAGTTTCGTTGGGTATCCAGACTCCGGTTATTACGTTGAGCGTTCACGCACTGGTCAGTTTCGTTGGGTATCCAGACTCCGGTTAATACGTTGAACGTTCAGGCTCCGGTCAGTTTTGTTGGGTATCCAGACTCCGGTTATTACGTTGAGCGTTCAAACTCCGGTCAGTTTCGTTGGGTATCTAGACTCCGGTTATTACGTTGAGCGTTCAGGCTCCGGTCAGTTTCGTTGGGTATCCAGACTCCGGTTATTACGTTAAGCATTCAGGCTCCGGTCAGTTTCGTTGGGTATCCAGACTCCGGTTATTACATTGAACGTTCAGGCTCCGGTCAGTTTCGTTTGGTATCCAGACTTCAGTTATTACGTTGAGCGTCCAGGCTTCGGTCAGTTTCGTTGGGTATCCAGACTCTAGTTATTACGTTGAGCGTTAAGGCTTCGGTCAGTTTCGTTGGGTATCCAGACTCCAGTTTTTACGTTTAGCGTTTAGGCTCTGGTCAGTTTTGTTGGGTATCCAGACTCTGGTTATTATATTGAGGGTTTAGGCTCCGGTCAGTTTCGTTGGGTATCCAGACTCCGGTTATTATGTTGAGCGTTCAGGCTCTGGTCAGTTTGGTTGGGTATCCAGACTCCGGTTATTATATTGAGCGTTCAAACTCCGGTCAGATTCGTTGGGTATCCAGACTCCGGTTATTACGTTGAGCGTTCAGGCTCTGGTCAGTTTCGTTTGGTATCCAGACTTCAGTTATTACGTTGAGCGTTCAGGCTCCGGTCAATTACGTTGGGTTCCAGATTCCAGTTATTAGGTTGAGCGTTCAGGCTCCGGTCAGTTTCGTTGGGTATCCAGACTCCGGTTTTTACGTTGAGCGTTATGGCTCCGGTCAGTTTTGTTGGGTATCTAGACTCTGGTTTTTAAGTTGAGCGTTCAGGCACCGGTCAGTTTTGTTGGGTATCCAGACTCCGGTTACTACGTTAAGCGTTCAGGCTCCGGTCAGTTTCGTTGGATATCCAGACTCCGGTTATTACGTTGAGCGTTCAGGCTCCGGTCAGTTTCGTTGGTTATCCGAACTCCGGTTATTACGTTGAGCGTTCAGGCTCCGGTCAGTTTCATTGGGTATCCAGACTCCGGTTATTACGTTGAGCGTTAAGGCTCCGGTCAGTTTCGTTGGGTATCCAGACTCCAGTTTTTACGTTGAGCGTTCAGGCTCCGGTCAATTTCGTTGGGTACCCGGACTCCGGTTATTATGTTGAGGGTTTAGGCTCCGGCCAGTTTCGTTGGGTATCCAGACTCCGGTTATTACGTTGAGCGTTCAGGCACTGGTCAGTTTCGTTGGGTATCCAGACTCCGGTTAATACGTTGAACGTTCAGGCTCCGGTCAGTTTTGTTGGGTATCCAGACTCCGGTTATTACGTTGAGCGTTCAAACTCCGGTCAGTTTCGTTGGGTATCCAGACTCCAGTTTTTACGTTTAGCGTTTAGGCTCTGGTCAGTTTCGTTGGGTATCCAGACTCCGGTTATTACGTTGAGCGTTCAGGCACTGGTCAGTTTCGTTGGGTATCCAGACTCCGGTTAATACGTTGAACGTTCAGGCTCCGGTCAGTTTTGTTGGGTATCCAAACTCCGGTTATTACGTTGAGCGTTCAAACTCCGGTCAGTTTCGTTGGGTATCTAGACTCCGGTTATTACGTTGAGCGTTCAGGCTCCGGTCAGTTTCGTTGGGTATCCAGACTCCGGTTATTACGTTAAGCATTCAGGCTCCGGTCAGTTTCGTTGGGTATCCAGACTCCGGTTATTACATTGAACGTTCAGGCTCCGGTCAGTTTCGTTTGGTATCCAGACTTCAGTTATTACGTTGAGCGTCCAGGCTTCGGTCAGTTTCGTTGGGTATCCAGACTCTAGTTATTACGTTGAGCGTTAAGGCTTCGGTCAGTTTCGTTGGGTATCCAGACTCCAGTTTTTACGTTTAGCGTTTAGGCTCTGGTCAGTTTTGTTGGGTATCCAGACTCTGGTTATTATATTGAGGGTTTAGGCTCCGGTCAGTTTCGTTGGGTATCCAGACTCCGGTTATTACGTTGAGCGTTCAGGCTCTGGTCAGTTTGGTTGGGTATCCAGACTCCGGTTATTATATTGAGCGTTCAAACTCCGGTCAGATTCGTTGGGTATCCAGACTCCGGTTATTACGTTGAGCGTTCAGGCTCTGGTCAGTTTCGTTTGGTATCCAGACTTCAGTTATTACGTTGAGCGTTCAGGCTCCGGTCAATTACGTTGGGTTCCAGATTCCAGTTATTACGTTGAGCGTTCAGGCTCCGGTCAATTTCGTTGGGTTCCAGACTCCGGTTATTACGTTGAGCGTTCAGGCTCCGTTCAGTTTTGTTGGGTATCCATACTCCGGTTATTATGTTGAGGGTTCAGGCTCCGGTCAATTTTGTTAGGTATCCAGATTTGGTTATTACGTTCAGCGTTCAGGCTCCGGTCAGTTTCGTTGTGTATCCAGACTCCGGTTATTACGTTGAGCGTTCAGGCTCCGGTCAGTTTCTTTGGGTATCCAGACTCCGGTTTTTACGTTGAGCGTTCAGGCTCCGGTTAGTTTTGTTGGGTATCTAGACTCCAGTTATTATGTTGAGCGTTCAGGCTCCGGTCAGTTTCGTTGGGTATCCAGACTCCGGTTTTTACGTTGAGCGTTATGGCTCCGGTCAGTTTTGTTGGGTATCTAGACTCTGCTTTTAAGTTGAGCGTTCAGGCACCGGTCAGTTTTGTTGGGTATCCAGACTCCGGTTACTACGTTAAGCGTTCAGGCTCCGGTCAGTTTCGTTGGGTATCCAGACTCCGGTTATTACGTTGAGCGTTCAGGCTCCGGTCAGTTTCGTTGGGTATCCGAACTCCGGTTATTACGTTGAGCGTTCAGGCTCCGGTCAGTTTCATTGGGTATCCAGACTCCGGTTATTACGTTGAGCGTTAAGGCTCCGGTCAGTTTCGTTGGGTATCCAGACTCCAGTTTTTACGTTGAGCGTTCAGGCTCCGGTCAATTTCGTTGGGTATCCGGACTTCGGTTATTATGTTGAGGGTTTAGGCTCCGGCCAGTTTCGTTGGGTATCCAGACTCCGGTTATTACGTTGAGCGTTCAGGCACTGGTCAGTTTCGTTGGGTATCCAGACTCCGGTTAATACGTTGAACGTTCAGGCTCCGGTCAGTTTTGTTGGGTATCCAGACTCCGGTTATTACGTTGAGCGTTCAAACTCCGGTCAGTTTCGTTGGGCATCCAGACTCCGATTATTACGTTGAGCGTTCAGGCTCCGGTCAGTTTCGTTGGGTATCCAGACTCCGGTTATTACGTTAAGCATTCAGGCTCCGGTCAGTTTCGTTGGGTATCCAGACTCCGGTTATTACATTGAGCGTTCAGGCTCCGGTCAGTTTCGTTTGGTATCCAGACTTCAGTTATTACGTTGAGCATCCAGGCTTCGGTCAGTTTCGTTGGGTATCCAGACTCTGGTTATTACGTTGAGCGTTAAGGCTTTGGTCAGTTTCGTTGGGTATCCAGACTCCAGTTTTTACGTTTAGCGTTTAGGCTCTGGTCAGTTTTGTTGGGTATCCAGACTCTGGTTATTTTATTGAGGGTTTAGGCTCCGGTCAGTTTCGTTGGGTATCCAGACTCCAGTTATTACGTTGAGCGTTCAGGCTCTGGTCAGTTTGGTTGGGTATCCAGACTCCGGTTATTATATTGAGCGTTCAAACTCCGGTCAGATTCGTTGGGTATCCAGACTCCGGTTATTACGTTGAGCATTCAGGCTCTGGTCAGTTTCGTTTGGTATCCAGACTTTAGTTATTACGTTGAGCGTTCAGGCTCCGGTCAATTTCCTTGGGTTCCAGACTCCGGTTATTACGTTGATCGTTCAGGCTCCGGTAAGTTTCGTTGGGTATCCAGACTCCAGTTTTTACATTGAGCGTTCAGGCTCCGTTCAGTTTTGTTGGGTATCCAGACTCCGGTTATTATGTTGAGGGTTCAGGCTCCGGTCAATTTTGTTGGGTATCCAGACTTCGGTTATTACGTTCAGCGTTCAGGCTCCGGTCAGTTTCGTTGTTATCCAGACTCCGGTTATTACGTTGAGCGTTTAGGCTCCGGTCAGTTTCTTTGGGTATCCAGACTCCGGTTTTTACGTTGAGCGTTCAGGCTCCGGTTAGTTTTGTTGGGTATCTAGACTCCAGTTATTACGTTGAGCGTTCAGGCTCCGGTCAGTTTCGTTGGGTATCCAGACTCCGGTTTTTACGTTGGGCGTTCAGGCTCCGGTCAGTTTTGTTGGGTATCCAGACTCTGGTTTTTACGTTGAGCGTTCAGGCTCCGGTCAGTTTTGTTGGGTATCCAGACTCCGGTTACTACGTTAAGCGTTCAGGCTCCGGTCAGTTTCGTTGGGTATCCAGACTCCGGTTATTACGCTGAGCGTTCAGGCTCCGGTCAGTTTCGTTGGGTATCCGAACTCCGGTTATTACGTTGAGCGTTCAGGCTCCGATCAGTTTCGTTGGGTATCCAGACTCCGGTTATTACGTTGAGCGTTAAGGCTCCGGTCAGTTTCGTTGGGTATCCAGACTCCAGTTTTTACGTTGAGCGTTCATGCTCCGGTCAGTTTCGTTGGGTATCCGGACTCCGGTTATTATGTTGAGGGTTTAGGCTCCGGTCAGTTTCGTTGGGTATCCAGACTCCGGTTATTACGTTGAGCGTTCACGCACTGGTCAGTTTCGTTGGGTATCCAGACTCCGGTTAATACGTTGAACGTTCAGGCTCCGGTCAGTTTTGTTGGGTATCCAGACTCCGGTTATTACGTTGAGCGTTCAAACTCCGGTCAGTTTCGTTGGGTATCCATACTCTGGATATTACGTTGAGCGTTCAGGCTCCGGTCAGTTTCGTTGGGTATCCAGACACCGGTTATTACGTTAAGCATTCAGGCTCCGGTCAGTTTCGTTGGGTATCCAAACTCTGGTTTTTACGTTGAGCGTTCAGGCTCCGGTCAGTTTTGTTGGGTATCCAGACTCTGGTTTTTACGTTGAGCGTTCAGGCTCCGGTCAGTTTTGTTGGGTATCCAGACTCCGGTTACTACGTTAAGCGTTCAGGCTCCGGTCAGTTTCGTTGGGTATCTAGACTCCGGTTATTACGCTGAGCGTTCAGGCTCCGGTCAGTTTCGTTGGGTATCCGAACTCCGGTTATTACGTCGAGCGTTCAGGCTCCGGTCAGTTTCGTTGGGTATCCAGACTCCGGTAATTACGTTGAGCGTTAAGGCTCCGGTCAGTTTCGTTGGGTATCCAGACTCCAGTTTTTACGTTGAGCGTTCATGCTCCGGTCAGTTTCGTTGGGTATCCGGACTCCGGTTATTATGTTGAGGGTTTAGGCTCCGGTCAGTTTCGTTGGGTATCCAGACTCCGGTTATTACGTTGAGCGTTCACGCGCTGGTCAGTTTCGTTGGGTATCCAGACTCCGGTTAATACGTTGAACGTTCAGGCTCCGGTCAGTTTTGTTGGGTATCCAGACTCCGGTTATTACGTTGAGCGTTCAAACTCCGGTCAGTTTTGTTGGGTATCCATACTCTGGATATTATGTTGAGCGTTCAGGCTCCGGTCAGTTTCGTTGGGTATCCAGACTCCGGTTATTACGTTAAGCATTCAGGCTCCGGTCAGTTTCGTTGGGTATCCAGACTCCGGTTATTACATTGAGCGTTCAGGTTCCGGTAAGTTTCGTTTGGTATCCGAACTCCGGTTATTACGTTGAGCGTTCAGGCTCCGGTCAGTTTCATTGGGTATCCAGACTCCGGTTATTACGTTGAGCGTTAAGGCTCCGGTCAGTTTCGTTGGGTATCCAGACTCCAGTTTTTACGTTGAGCGTTCAGGCTCCGGTCAATTTCGTTGGGTATCCGGACTTCGGTTATTATGTTGAGGGTTTAGGCTCCGGCCAGTTTCGTTGGGTATCCAGACTCCGGTTATTACGTTGAGCGTTCAGGCACTGGTCAGTTTCGTTGGGTATCCAGACTCCGGTTAATACGTTGAACGTTCAGGCTCCGGTCAGTTTTGTTGGGTATCCAGACTCCGGTTATTACGTTGAGCGTTCAAACTCCGGTCAGTTTCGTTGGGCATCCAGACTCCGATTATTACGTTGAGCGTTCAGGCTCCGGTCAGTTTCGTTGGGTATCCAGACTCCGGTTATTACGTTAAGCATTCAGGCTCCGGTCAGTTTCGTTGGGTATCCAGACTCCGGTTATTACATTGAGCGTTCAGGCTCCGGTCAGTTTCGTTTGGTATCCAGACTTCAGTTATTACGTTGAGCATCCAGGCTTCAGTCAGTTTCGTTGGGTATCCAGACTCTGGTTATTACGTTGAGCGTTAAGGCTTTGGTCAGTTTCGTTGGGTATCCAGACTCCAGTTTTACGTTTAGCGTTTAGGCTCTGGTCAGTTTTGTTGGGTATCCAGACTCTGGTTATTATATTGAGGGTTTAGGCTCCGGTCAGTTTCGTTGGGTATCCAGACTCCAGTTATTACGTTGAGCGTTCAGGCTCTGGTCAGTTTGGTTGGGTATCCAGACTCCGGTTATTATATTGAGCGTTCAAACTCCGGTCAGATTCGTTGGGTATCCAGACTCCGGTTATTACGTTGAGCATTCAGGCTCTGGTCAGTTTCGTTTGGTATCCAGACTTTAGTTATTACGTTGAGCGTTCAGGCTCCGGTCAATTTCCTTGGGTTCCAGACTCCGGTTATTACGTTGATCGTTCAGGCTCCGGTAAGTTTCGTTGGGTATCCAGACTCCAGTTTTTACATTGAGCGTTCAGGCTCCGTTCAGTTTTGTTGGGTATCCAGACTCCGGTTATTATGTTGAGGGTTCAGGCTCCGGTCAATTTTGTTGGGTATCCAGACTTCGGTTATTACGTTCAGCGTTCAGGCTCCGGTCAGTTTCGTTGTGTATCCAGACTCCGGTTATTACGTTGAGCGTTTAGGCTCCGGTCAGTTTCTTTGGGTATCCAGACTCCGGTTTTTACGTTGAGCGTTCAGGCTCCGGTTAGTTTTGTTGGGTATCTAGACTCCAGTTATTACGTTGAGCGTTCAGGCTCCGGTCAGTTTCGTTGGGTATCCAGACTCCGGTTTTTACGTTGGGCGTTCAGGCTCCGGTCAGTTTTGTTGGGTATCCAGACTCTGGTTTTTACGTTGAGCGTTCAGGCTCCGGTCAGTTTTGTTGGGTATCCAGACTCCGGTTACTACGTTAAGCGTTCAGGCTCCGGTCAGTTTCGTTGGGTATCCAGACTCCGGTTATTACGCTGAGCGTTCAGGCTCCGGTCAGTTTCGTTGGGTATCCGAACTCCGGTTATTACGTTGAGCGTTCAGGCTCCGATCAGTTTCGTTGGGTATCCAGACTCCGGTTATTACGTTGAGCGTTAAGGCTCCGGTCAGTTTCGTTGGGTATCCAGACTCCAGTTTTTACGTTGAGCGTTCATGCTCCGGTCAGTTTCGTTGGGTATCCGGACTCCGGTTATTATGTTGAGGGTTTAGGCTCCGGTCAGTTTCGTTGGGTATCCAGACTCCGGTTATTACGTTGAGCGTTCACGCACTGGTCAGTTTCGTTGGGTATCCAGACTCCGGTTAATACGTTGAACGTTCAGGCTCCGGTCAGTTTTGTTGGGTATCCAGACTCCGGTTATTACGTTGAGCGTTCAAACTCCGGTCAGTTTCGTTGGGTATCCATACTCTGGATATTACGTTGAGCGTTCAGGCTCCGGTCAGTTTCGTTGGGTATCCAGACACCGGTTATTACGTTAAGCATTCAGGCTCCGGTCAGTTTCGTTGGGTATCCAAACTCTGGTTTTTACGTTGAGCGTTCAGGCTCCGGTCAGTTTTGTTGGGTATCCAGACTCTGGTTTTTACGTTGAGCGTTCAGGCTCCGGTCAGTTTTGTTGGGTATCCAGACTCCGGTTACTACGTTAAGCGTTCAGGCTCCGGTCAGTTTCGTTGGGTATCTAGACTCCGGTTATTACGCTGAGCGTTCAGGCTCCGGTCAGTTTCGTTGGGTATCCGAACTCCGGTTATTACGTCGAGCGTTCAGGCTCCGGTCAGTTTCGTTGGGTATCCAGACTCCGGTAATTACGTTGAGCGTTAAGGCTCCGGTCAGTTTCGTTGGGTATCCAGACTCCAGTTTTTACGTTGAGCGTTCATGCTCC
The DNA here is from genome assembly GCA_963859935.3 of Lathyrus sativus. Classification (NCBI taxonomy): domain Eukaryota; kingdom Viridiplantae; phylum Streptophyta; class Magnoliopsida; order Fabales; family Fabaceae; genus Lathyrus; species Lathyrus sativus. The sequence goes on along the minus strand of OZ012736.1, from coordinate 257,183,153 downwards.
GGTCAGTTTCGTTGGGTATCCGGACTCCGGTTATTATGTTGAGGGTTTAGGCTCCGGTCAGTTTCGTTGGGTATCCAGACTCCGGTTATTACGTTGAGCGTTCACGCGCTGGTCAGTTTCGTTGGGTATCCAGACTCCGGTTAATACGTTGAACGTTCAGGCTCCGGTCAGTTTTGTTGGGTATCCAGACTCCGGTTATTACGTTGAGCGTTCAAACTCCGGTCAGTTTTGTTGGGTATCCATACTCTGGATATTATGTTGAGCGTTCAGGCTCCGGTCAGTTTCGTTGGGTATCTAGACTCCGGTTATTACGTTAAGCATTCAGGCTCCGGTCAGTTTCGTTGGGTATCCAGACTCCGGTTATTACATTGAGCGTTCAGGTTCCGGTAAGTTTCGTTTGGTATCCGAACTCCGGTTATTACGTTGAGCGTTCAGGCTCCGGTCAGTTTCATTGGGTATCCAGACTCCGGTTATTACGTTGAGCGTTAAGGCTCCGGTCAGTTTCGTTGGGTATCCAGACTCCAGTTTTTACGTTGAGCGTTCAGGCTCCGGTCAATTTCGTTGGGTATCCGGACTTCGGTTATTATGTTGAGGGTTTAGGCTCCGGCCAGTTTCGTTGGGTATCCAGACTCCGGTTATTACGTTGAGCGTTCAGGCACTGGTCAGTTTCGTTGGGTATCCAGACTCCGGTTAATACGTTGAACGTTCAGGCTCCGGTCAGTTTTGTTGGGTATCCAGACTCCGGTTATTACGTTGAGCGTTCAAACTCCGGTCAGTTTCGTTGGGCATCCAGACTCCGATTATTACGTTGAGCGTTCAGGCTCCGGTCAGTTTCGTTGGGTATCCAGACTCCGGTTATTACGTTAAGCATTCAGGCTCCGGTCAGTTTCGTTGGGTATCCAGACTCCGGTTATTACATTGAGCGTTCAGGCTCCGGTCAGTTTCGTTTGGTATCCAGACTTCAGTTATTACGTTGAGCATCCAGGCTTCAGTCAGTTTCGTTGGGTATCCAGACTCTGGTTATTACGTTGAGCGTTAAGGCTTTGGTCAGTTTCGTTGGGTATCCAGACTCCAGTTTTATGTTTAGCGTTTAGGCTCTGGTCAGTTTTGTTGGGTATCCAGACTCTGGTTATTATATTGAGGGTTTAGGCTCCGGTCAGTTTCGTTGGGTATCCAGACTCCAGTTATTACGTTGAGCGTTCAGGCTCTGGTCAGTTTGGTTGGGTATCCAGACTCCGGTTATTATATTGAGCGTTCAAACTCCGGTCAGATTCGTTGGGTATCCAGACTCCGGTTATTACGTTGAGCATTCAGGCTCTGGTCAGTTTCGTTTGGTATCCAGACTTTAGTTATTACGTTGAGCGTTCAGGCTCCGGTCAATTTCGTTGGGTTCCAGACTCCGGTAAGTTTCGTTGGGTATCCAGACTCCAGTTTTTACATTGAGCGTTCAGGCTCCGTTCAGTTTTGTTGGGTATCCAGACTCCGGTTATTATGTTGAGGGTTCAGGCTCCGGTCAATTTTGTTGGGTATCCAGACTTCGGTTATTACGTTCAGCGTTCAGGCTCCGGTCAGTTTCGTTGTGTATCCAGACTCCGGTTATTACGTTGAGCGTTTAGGCTCCGGTCAGTTTCTTTGGGTATCCAGACTCCGGTTTTTACGTTGAGCGTTCAGGCTCCGGTTAGTTTTGTTGGGTATCTAGACTCCAGTTATTACGTTGAGCGTTCAGGCTCCGGTCAGTTTCGTTGGGTATCCAGACTCCGGTTTTTACGTTGAGCGTTCAGGCTCCGGTCAGTTTTGTTGGGTATCCAGACTCTGGTTTTTACGTTGAGCGTTCAGGCTCCGGTCAGTTTTGTTGGGTATCCAGACTCCGGTTACTACGTTAAGCGTTCAGGCTCCGGTCAGTTTCGTTGGGTATCCAGACTCCGGTTATTACGCTGAGCGTTCAGGCTCCGGTCAGTTTCGTTGGGTATCCGAACTCCGGTTATTACGTTGAGCGTTCAGGCTCCGATCAGTTTCGTTGGGTATCCAGACTCCGGTTATTACGTTGAGCGTTAAGGCTCCGGTCAGTTTCGTTGGGTATCCAGACTCCAGTTTTTACGTTGAGCGTTCATGCTCCGGTCAGTTTCGTTGGGTATCCGGACTCCGGTTATTATGTTGAGGGTTTAGGCTCCGGTCAGTTTCGTTGGGTATCCAGACTCCGGTTATTACGTTGAGCGTTCACGCACTGGTCAGTTTCGTTGGGTATCCAGACTCCGGTTAATACGTTTAACGTTCAGGCTCCGGTCAGTTTTGTTGGGTATCCAGACTCCGGTTATTACGTTGAGCGTTCAAACTCCGGTCAGTTTCGTTGGGTATCCATACTCTGGATATTACGTTGAGCGTTCAGGCTCCGGACAGTTTCGTTGGGTATCCAGACACCGGTTATTACGTTAAGCATTCAGGCTCCGGTCAGTTTCGTTGGGTATCCAAACTCTGGTTTTTACGTTGAGCGTTCAGGCTCCGGTCAGTTTTGTTGGGTATCCAGACTCTGGTTTTTACGTTGAGCGTTCAGGCTCCGGTCAGTTTTGTTGGGTATCCAGACTCCGGTTACTACGTTAAGCGTTCAGGCTCCGGTCAGTTTCGTTGGGTATCTAGACTCCGGTTATTACGCTGAGCGTTCAGGCTCCGGTCAGTTTCGTTGGGTATCCGAACTCCGGTTATTACGTCGAGCGTTCAGGCTCCGGTCAGTTTCGTTGGGTATCCAGACTCCGGTAATTACGTTGAGCGTTAAGGCTCCGGTCAGTTTCGTTGGGTATCCAGACTCCAGTTTTTACGTTGAGCGTTCATGCTCCGGTCAGTTTCGTTGGGTATCCGGACTCCGGTTATTATGTTGAGGGTTTAGGCTCCGGTCAGTTTCGTTGGGTATCCAGACTCCGGTTATTACATTGAGCGTTCACGCGCTGGTCAGTTTCGTTGGGTATCCAGACTCCGGTTAATACGTTGAACGTTCAGGCTCCGGTCAGTTTTGTTGGGTATCCAGACTCCGGTTATTACGTTGAGCGTTCAAACTCCGGTCAGTTTCGTTGGGTATCCATACTCTGGATATTATGTTGAGCGTTCAGGCTCCGGTCAGTTTCGTTGGGTATCCAGACTCCGGTTATTACGTTAAGCATTCAGGCTCCGGTCAGTTTCGTTGGGTATCCAGACTCCGGTTATTACATTGAGCGTTCAGGTTCCGGTAAGTTTCGTTTGGTATCCAGACTTCAGTTATTACGTTGAGCGTTCAGGCTTCGGTCAGTTTCGTTGTTTATCCAGACTCTGGTTATTACGTTGAGCGTTAAGGCTTCGGTCAGTTTCGTTGGGTATCCAGACTCCAGTTTTTACGTTTAGCGTTTAGGCTCTGGTCAGTTTTGTTGGGTATCCAGACTCTGGTTATTATATTGAAGGTTTAGGCTCCGGTCAGTTTCGTTGGGTATCCAGACTCCGGTTATTACGTTGAGCGTTCAGGCTCTGGGCAGTTTGGTTGGGTATCCAGACTCCGGTTATTATATTGAGCGTTCAAACTCCGGTCAGATTTGTTGGGTATCCAGACTCTGGTTATTACGTTGAGCGTTCAGGCTCTGGTCAGTTTCGTTTGGTATCCAGACTTCAGTTATTACGTTGAGGGTTCAGGCTCCGGTCAATTTTGTTGGGTATCCAGACTTCGGTTATTACGTTCAGCGTTCAGGCTACGGTCAGTTTCGTTGTGTATCCAGACTCCGGTTATTACGTTGAGCGTTCAGGCTCCGGTCAGTTTCTTTGGGTATCCAGACTCCGGTTTTTACGTTGAGTGTTCAGGCTCCGGTTAGTTTTGTTGGGTATCTAGACTCCAGTTATTATGTTGAGCGTTCAGGCTCCGGTCAGTTTCGTTGGGTATCCAGACTCCGGTTTTTACGTTGAGCGTTCAGGCTCCGGTCAGTTTTGTTGGGTATCCAGACTCTGGTTTTTACGTTGAGCGTTCAGGCTCCGGTCAGTTTTGTTGGGTATCCAGACTCCGGTTACTACGTTAAGCGTTCAGGCTCCGGTCAGTTTCGTTGGGTATCCAGACTCCGGTTATTACGTTGAGCGTTCAGGCTCCGGTCAGTTTCGTTGGGTATCCGAACTCCGGTTATTACATTGAGCGTTCAGGCTCCGGTCAGTTTCGTTTGGTATCCAGACTCCGGTTATTACGTTGAGCGTTCAGGCTCCGGTCAGTTATGTTGGGTATCCAGACTTCAGTTATTACGTTGAGCATTCAGGCTCCGGTCAGTTTCGTTGGGTATCCAGACTCCGGTTATTACGTTGAGCATTCATGCTCCGGTCATTTTTGTTGGGTATCCAAACTCAGGTTATTACGTTGAGCGTTCAGGATCCGGTCAGTTTCGTTTGGTATCCAGACTTCAGTTATTACGTTGAGCGTTCAAGCTTCGGTCAGTTTCATTGGGTATCCAGACTCTGGTTTTTACGTTGAGCGTTCAGGCTCCGGTCAGTTTTGTTGGGTGTCCAGAATCCGGTTATTACAATGAGCATTCAGGCTCCGGTCATTTTCGTTGAGCATCCAGACTCCAGTTATTATGTTGTACGTTCAGGCTCCGGTCAGTTTCGTTGGGTATCCAGACTCCGGTTATTACGTTAAGCGTTCAGGCTCCGGTCAGTTTCATTGTGTATCCAGACTCCGGTTATTACGTTGAGCGTTCAGGCTCCGGTCAGTTTCGTTGGGTATCCAGACTCCAGTTTTTACGTTGAGCGTTCAGGCTCCGGTCAGTTTTGTTGGGTATCCGGACTCCGGTTATTATGTTGAGGGTTTAGGCTCCGGTCAGTTTCGTTGGGTATCCAGACTCCGGTTATTACGTTGAGCGTTCAGGCTCTGGTCAGTTTCGTTGGGTATCCAGACTCCGGTTATTATATTGAGCGTTCAAACTCCGGTCAGTTTCGTTGGGTATCCAGACTCCGGTTATTACGTTGAGCGTTCAGGCTCTGGTCAGTTTCGTTGGGTATCCAGACTCCGGTTATTATATTGAGCGTTCAAACTCCGGTCAGTTTCGTTGGGTATCCAGACTCCGGTTATTACGTTGAGCGTTCAGGCTCCGGTCAGTTTCGTTTGGTATCCAGACTTCAGTTATTACGTTGAGCGTTCAGGCTCTGGTCAGTTTCGTTGAGTATCCAGATTCCGGTTATTACGTTGAGCGTTCAGGCTCCGGTCAATTTCGTTGGGTATGTATACTCTGGTTAATACGTTGAACGTTCAGGCTCCGGTCAGTTTCGTTGGGTATCCAGACTCCGGTTTTTACGTTGTGCGTTCAGGCTCCGGTCAGTTTCGTTGGGTATCCAGACTCCGGTTATAACGTTGAGCGTTCAGGCTCCGGTCAGTTTCGTTGGGTATGCAGACTCCGGTTATTACGTTAAGCATTCAGGCTCCGGTCAGTTTTGTTGGGTATCCAGACTCCGGTTATTACATTGAGCGTTCAGGCTCCGGTCAGTTTCGTTTGGTATCCAGACTTCAGTTATTACGTTGAGCGTTCAGGCTTCGGTCAGTTTCGTTGGGTATCCAGACTCTGGTTATTACGTTGAGCATTAAGGCTTCGGTCAGTTTCGTTGGGTATCCAGACTCCAGTTTTTACGTTTAGCGTTTAGGCTCTGGTCAGTTTTGTTGGGTATCCAGACTCTGGTTATTATATTGAGGGTTTAGGCTCCGGTCAGTTTCGTTGGTATCCAGACTCCGGTTATTACGTTGAGCGTTCAGGCTCTGGGCAGTTTGTTGGGTATCCAGACTCCAGTTATTATATTGAGCGTTCAAACTCCGGTCAGATTTGTTGGGTATCCAGACTCTGGTTATTACGTTGAGCGTTCAGGCTCTGGTCAGTTTCGTTTGGTATCCAGACTTCAGTTATTACGTTGAGCGTTCAGGCTGAGGTCAATTTCGTTGGGTTCCAGATTCCAGTTATTACGTTGAGCGTTCAGGCTCCAGTCAATTTCGTTGGGTTCCAGACTCCGATTATTACGTTGAGCGTTCAGGCTCCGGTAAGTTTCGTTGGGTATCCAGACTCCAGTTTTTACGTTGAGCGTTCAGGCTCCGTTCAGTTTTGTTGGGTATCCAGACTCCGGTTATTATGTTGAGGGTTCAGGCTCCGGTCAATTTTGTTGGGTATCCAGACTTCGGTTATTACGTTCAGCGTTCAGGCTCCGGTCAGTTTCGTTGTGTATCCAGACTCCGGTTATTACGTTGAGCGTTCAGGCTCCGGTCAGTTTCTTTGGGTATCCAGA
>OZ012736.1:256977135-257176392 GCA_963859935.3 Lathyrus sativus | reverse complement strand
CCCACGGATCCCACATCCCGTTTACTGCGAGACTGACGTTTCCGGTCACCAATAATGAGGCGGAGTACGAAGCATGCATTATGGGTCTAGAAGAGGCAATTGATTTGAGAATCAAGAACCTAGACGTATATTGTGACTCCGCGCTTGTGATCAACCAAATTAAAGGGGAGTGGGAGACTCGTCAATCGAATTTGGTGTCGTACATGAACTATGCCAGAAGGCTGCTTCCGTTCTTTGATCGAGTGGAACTCCATCATGTGCCCAAAGCAGAAAATCAGATGGCTGATGCCTTAGCCACGTTGGCTTCGATGTATAAGGTCAATTTTTGGAATGAGGCTCCAAGAATTGTCCTTTCTCGTCTTGATAGACCTGCATTTGTCTTTGCGATCGAGGAAGCCGCCGACGGCAAGCCATGGTTCCATGACATCCAGACTTTCCTTATGACTAAGGAGTATCCCGCGGGAGCGTCAACCTAGGATAAGAAGACTCTGATGAGGCTGTCTGGAAATTTTTATCTCAATCCTGATGGAGTGTTGTATAAAAGAAACCACGATCTCGTGCTACTCAGATGTGTAGATGAGAAAGAGGCGAGTATGCTCATGGAAGAAGTCCATGAAGGCGCATTTGGTACGCACGCCGGCGGGCATGCTATGACGAGAAAGATCCTGAGAGCAGGATATTACTGGCTGACGATGGAGTCAGATTGCTTTAAATTCGCGAAGAGATGTCAGAAATGCCAGATTTATGCTGATAAAGTTCATGTACCGCCGTGCCCGTTAAATGTCATGTCCTCCCCGTGGTCGTTCTCCATGTGGGGCATCGACATGATAGGCAAGATCGAGCCCACTGCATCCAACGGTCATCGCTTCATTCTAGTAGCTATCGACTACTTCACCAAGTGGGTGGAGGCAGCCTCATATGCTAACGTGACCAAGCAGGTGGTGGCTAAATTCATAAAAAGGGACATCATCTGTCGTTACGGAATTCCCGAGCGGATCATTACTGATAATGGTTCGAATCTGAATAACAAGATGATGAAGGAGATGTGCCAGAGTTTCAAGATTGAACACCACAACTCATCTCCTTACCGGCCGAAGATGAATGGCACCGTTGAAGCGGCCAATAAGAACATAAAGAAGATTATTTAGAAGATGGTTGTGACCTACAAAGATTGGCACGAGATGTTGCCATTTGCACTGCACGGTTATCGTACGATGGTACGTACTTCAACCGGGGCAACTCCTTTCTCCTTGGTGTACGGTATGGAAGCAGTCCTACCGTTAGAAGTGGAGATCCCTTATTTGCGAGTTTTGGTTGATGTGAAACTCGACGAGGCAGAATGGATTACGAACCAACTGAACCAACTCAGCCTGATGGACGAGAAGAGGTTGGCATCGATTGCACATGGTCGTCTATACCAAAGCCGAATGAAGAAAGCTTATGATAAGAAGGTGCGTCCTAGAAGCTTTCAGACAGGTGATCTCGTCCTGAAGAAGATTCTTCCTCCACACTCCGATCACCGGGGCAAGTGGACTCCGAATTACGAAGGTCCGTACGTCGTCAGCAAGGTCTTCTCGGGAGGAGCTTTGTTGTTATCCACGATGGATGGTGAAGATTTTGCATCCCCGGTAAACGCGGACGCAGTTAAAAAATACTTTGCTTGAAAGCAACCCACTGGACAATAAAAAGAGAGTCCAGGCAAAAATGGGGCATCCTGGCGAACCATAAAAAAGGAAAAAGGTTCGGGCAAAAATTAGGGATATAAATTGAAAAAATGTACACCCGCAAAGTCGAAAACCCGGATGGGCGACTTTGGCAAAAAAGGGTATCCCGGTGAACTGAAAACCCGCAAAGGGCGGTTCACACAAAAGTTAGGGATTTAAAAAAGCAAATGACTGCGTTCCGCGTGTGGACCTTCTTTGTTTAGTGGTTTGGAAGACCTGAGGGCCGTTTATCTGAATCAATCTCTTCTGAAGCTGAAGCGTCAGAGAAGTATCGAAGTCGAGTGGGTCATAGAGGGATCAACTCATGGTGTTCGTCTACGCCTCGTTGCTGACATTTGTATATACTGATGTATATTTATGTTTTATTTTTGCGCGGCTTCCTCATTCCAGGAGCTTGCATCTGTTGTAAAACGTTTTTACCCATTCAGGGGTTTGTTATCAATAAAATGTATACTATTCAGCAATTTTGTTTGTCTGTTTAGCATTTATCTGTTTTGTTTGCGAAAAAGAACGCCGATGTTTTTGATAAAATGAGCATACATAAACTTACTGGCCTAGGCCACTGATTGTTGAAACAATGAATTACTTGAACATTGTCACAAGATGATAACCTTGATAGATTCCTTTGAGAAGGGTATCTTGTCTGTTTGTTTGTGTTGTTACAGGTGTAGCATATTCCAGACAGTGCGTCGTGCGTATCTCCAAGCAGGATGATTCCTCTTTCTCCAGCAAAGTTCAGCAGCCTCTCCCCGCAGAGTCCGAACGTGAGATTGTAAGGCATTGATATGTCTCCCCGGGCAGAGAAGATTCTCTCCCCAATCAGACGCATCCTGAAGGAACGTCATCTCCTCAGCTGAGTCATACCGAAGTGTGTAGCAACTGATGGTGCCAGACTGAAGTCTCCAGCGGAATTGAGATTCCCCCACAGAGTCGTACTCTCCCCCGAAGCAGGATGATTCCTTCTTCCCCAGCGGAATTGAGATTCCCCCCACAGAGTCGTACTCTCCCCAGCAAGCAGAATGGTTTCTCCTTCCTCATCCGAGTTTGCAGATACCCAAGAGAGCCGAGTCCTTGGAAGCCGCTCGGGCCATGATTGGTTTTCCCTAGTGGAATGTTGAATAGCTGATGCTGTGTTTCCCTGCCGAAGTCGGTATTCCCAGGGAAGTAGCCGTGAAGGTCGTGCAGTCTATTCCCGCGATTGATATCGCTTTCCCTCAGCAGGTCCAGGTTCTCGTAGAGCTTCGTTCCCCCGCAGCAGTCAACTGAAGTTGTGTCCCCTGCGGAGTCCAATTGAGATTGGCGGGACCCTTGCTCTCCTCAGCAGGATGATTCCTCTATCTGAGTGGTTCTTTCTCCTCGACAGGAAGATTCTCCCTTCAGCATTTATTTTGCTGACAGGATCGCACCATTTTGCATGACTGCATAGCATTTATCATAAACGCGTAGCATTTCCACCGTGTGGAGCATTGCGCCATTGCCGAAGCATATGCATAATAAGCATGATACAGGTTGTTACCGTTCTTGTTTTGCAGGTGTTCCGCCGCAGAATTGATTGCTCAGGATGATTCCTGAAATTCTCCCCAACGAAGTCGCTTGCTCAAGATGATTCTTGAAGCCCCCAGCGAAGTCTTCTGGCTCAAGATGATTCTTGAATTCCCCAGCGAGAGTCGCTTGCTTGAGATGATTCTTAAGACCCCAGTACAGTCGCCAGAGTGATTGCTCAAGTTGATACTTAGAGTCCCCGACAGAGTGTCTGCTCAGGATGATTCCTGAAAGCTCCAGCATGGTTATCGGTTCAAGATGATTCTTGAAGTCCCCGACGGAGTTATTTGTCCAAGACGATTCTTGAAGTCCTCAGCAAAGTTGATTCATCCAGAATGATTTCTGGATCCCCGAAGCGGAGTTACTTGATAGTTCTCCAGAATCCCCAGTGGAGATGCGTCATCCCCAGCCAGTTTCTGAACAGCGAAGTTGAAACTTCCCCTGAAGACTTCATGATTGAAGTCCGACCGTGTTAACGAAGCAGTTCTCTCAGCTGATGCAGAGTTCCTGATGGCAGAAGTTTGGGTATCCCCAATTGGTTCATGATTGACCGAGAATCCTACTCCCGACTTGCTGATGAAGTCCGGCTGATGCCCGAAAGTTTTCTTCGAATGCCCGATGGTATGATCAACATGATCGTTGACCTGATGAGTCCCGAGGAATCTTGATGCCTGATGGCATGATCGACCATATATTATCGGTTACCGTGTGACCAATTCTCCAGCTAGCTGCTGTGCAGCTATTATTTCAGTTCTCGAAGATTTGATCCCAGCAGAGTACCGTGTACTTGTGCAGTTGGCAAATTTCCGGGTTTATCGGTATCCAACTGTCTCGCACCTTAATTGTTTGAGAGCCGTTCGCTTCTCACCCAGTCAGGTTCAAGCCGTTTGAATAGGGGCAGCTGTTGCACCCCAAAATTTGACCAACATTGATTTACCTAGCTTGTGTTCACTAGCATTATCATCTGCTTCTCATTGATATGGGGGCAATATATCAAGAGGTATGACTACCCATCAAGAGTTATATGAGACTTTGAAGCTATCCAATAAGGTTATTCAAGTGTGCAAAGGTTGATATCTTTGTCAGAGAAGTTAAGAGATCCTCAGAGAGATTGGTTGAAACCAAGGTTGTGTGCCTCATAACTTGAGAGTTGTGGGGGCTCCTCAGATGATTCTGAGGCTATGAGGATGGACTTAAAGCTTTGAGAGAGCTTATAAGATGTCTTGAAAGCCATCATGAGGCCTAGAGAGGTCATTGTACAAGAATAAGAAGACTCAGCCATGAGTGGTATAATTAGGGTTTGACTGGGTCAACCCTAGGTCAACTGATGATTTGGAGAGGGTTGAGACCTAATCCAAGAAGCCATGTGATCATGGATTGATGCATTGAGATGCTATAAGGATTATTCCTAGACCAACTCATCATGATTGAGGAGTTTGAGAAGTTTCAAGCTAGGGTTTCTAAGGCTTGACAGTGTAAAATCCCCTAGTTTGATCCCTATCTTCAAGGCAGTTTAGCTCAAGATGGGATTGTCATATCATCTTACCCCCAACATGAATGTTGTAGAGCTTGATCTTAGATTTAATTTGAGTACTAGAAGTCATTGATAGGATTTGTAGAGCTCAAGTTATGACATTGACAAGTTACAGGTCATCTGAGGTATGTGAATTTGGGGCCTTGAAAGTCACCCAACTTGCATCCAACTTTTTCCCATGAAGGATGATTCCTATGAACTTTTGGTCAACATGAATGTTGTTTCTCATCGTCTTAGCTTTCTAGAGAGTACTAGAAATCCTTGATAGGATTTGTAGAACTCAAGTTATGGCTTTGACAAGTCAAGGGCATTTTGGTCATTTGGAGATTATAGGTCATTTCAAGCATAAGGCCATATCTCCTATTTCCAAGCTTCAAATGGAACAATCTTCAACATAAAACTTGCTTAAAATGATGTTTTAAGGCTAGTAGGGTGGTCATGAGATGTTGAAAAGGCTTGTAGCAAAAAGTGATAAAAATGACCTAAAATGGAGGCATAAGTTAAATAAGTTCAAGTTGGAAATTAAAATTTCCAAGTTACACATCCAAACCATGGCATATAATAGGTCATTTTGACTCTAAAAGACATTCTAAAAACAAAGGTTCAGCCACTTTTTTGAATTGAGGCCTAGATCATGGGGTTGCTTTGGAAAATGCTTGCTTGCATAATAAGGCACAAATGCAAAACTTAAGGAAAGGCAATGTATAAGCTGGTAAAGGGTTTTAACACATCCTATATCTCATTTAGGGAGAATTTCAAGTCAGTTACAAGGGCTGCAAGGGCTATGGCATGAGATGGCATGTGAGATGAGATGAATCCATAAACTCATGACATGAGAATTCCAATTTCTCATTGGATGATTCCAGATGGTTCTAGATGAGTCTAAACCATCCTATATATGATTTAGAACTTGCTCAGATGCAAGGTTGGTGAGAGATTTGAGAGAAGAGAGAGATAGCCATTTCACTTGCTTCCATTGCAAGTTGAAATCAAATTCTACATTCTGATTCATTTCCATTCCTTCTTTCAATCAAAACACATTCCCTTGATCACATTGAAGCTGTGCAGACCAAATTGAAGGCAAAACCATGGAGAATTGAAGAGATAGCACTTGGATTTTGAAAGGTTGCAAGTCACCATCGGGTTTGGAGATTCAAGCTTTCTTGGTCCAATCTTTTGCAAACAGTAGCAAGATCATCATTCAAGGATTGATTCTGAAGAGTTTGAGAGCTTGAAGTGAAGGTTTACCCCATCTGTTAATCAAGATTCGAAAGGTTAGTAACTTTTCTTCTACACCATGATTTAGGCATAATTAGCAAGAATTGTTAGGTTAGAACGGTTAGAGACAATTAGGTGATGGATTCTGGGAAGTTTGGGATCAATTGGTGAGGTTTCAGTTGGTGACACCATTTTTGTTTTGACCAAGAACATGAGATATAGTGAGCTATAGCATGAATTTGATATCAAGAATTAATCAGTGTGAAGTGGTGATCATTCTGAGGTAGTTAATTTCAAGAATGGTTAGAACTGAAGTTTGAGCATATCTTTGATCTTGGATCGGGTTTGGAGAATTAGGGCATTTCAATTGATTTCAAGGCCATGGTTAGATTCAGGGTGAAATTCTGGATGAACTAGGGTTTTGAATTGTAGTTTTTCATGGAGAATCGAGGTGATACGATTGGGGTGAAGATTCACTTTGAAGCTCTGTTCATGGAGCTTTCCCTCCATTTCCATGGCTGAAGGAAGAAGACGAAGTGTTGGCCGTTTGATCAGGCGTGGACTCATTGACTAGGGTTAGATCTGAGGGCTGTGGTTTAATCTCACGTGTGAAAGGGGAGTCTGAAGACAACCAAAACGCGTTGTTTCATTAAAAGGGAGATTGGGCTTGATTGATATTCACACCCCACTCTCATGGCCCATTGGATTTTGAACTGTATTTCTTTGCTTTTTACACCGTTTCTTTTTCTTTTTCTTTATGATTTTCAATGATTTTCTGATTAAATAACTGGGCCTAGCGCGCCTTACTAATTGTACCCCCATTTTAAGCCCATTTGGAAAATGAACTGTCTGGCATTGCTATTCACACCAAGCATTTCTCATTTTAATTTCTTTTTCTCCATTTTTCATTAATCTTTAAAAAATCATAATAAATAGGAAATTAATGATTTTTGCATGGGGATTTTTTCTCCCATTTCATGTTCATGTCTAGAAAATTATAAAATCAAAATATTTGCATTTCATGCATTTTTAATATTTTTTTGTGTATTTTCTCTTTTAATAGCATTTTGATTCTTTTATGTTGATGCATAGATTTGTAGAATTTTGTTTAGCTAGTTCCCTTTGAATTTTTAGGCCATTCTTTTTAGGATAGTTAGATTAGGACTTTAGCTCCCCTCTGGATTTATTCCATAATTTTGTGATTTGTGTAGAATTAGGTCAATCCTTAACATAGGTCCACAATAACCTTAGAATTTTGGGTTTCTAGGTCAAGTTAGACATTGGGACATATAGGGTATTAAGGGTAGGTATATAGGATCCCCTAGAAATTATATTAGATTTTAATATAATAGTATACTATTTTTAAATGATTTTTGTAGTTGATGGTTGTTTGCGTTGCCCTTGTGGGCTTGTATTTTTGTTTGCCTTGCTTTGTGGGCTTGGTGGGCTTGGTTTTGCTTTGAGGAGCATGGAGGAGCATCCTAGAAGACTTGAGGATTGAAGAAGGAGCTTGAGAGCTTGAGAATCTTGTTTGTTTTGTTGTTGTTTTAGGGTTAGGAATTAGGAAGAGTTTAGACCTAGTTAACTCCTTTCTCAAACATGGATGGTATCTTTCACCTCCATTCCTCCCTATGATTCAAGGTCCTTCCATGGTATTCACCTCTCTCCTTAGGAGGGATAAGTGATGGTACCTAGGAAGTAGAACCTTTGAGGGAACCATTCCCTTGATGTTAAACCCTTATAGGTCACCTTGGGTGATCAATAAGCAGTTTAACACCCCAGCTTATCCAGTTAAGTGATTTCCTCTGGTTTGAGTATCTTGAGAGATGTTGAGCTTGAGTGTGAAGATGAAGACTTTATTGAAGAGTATGGAAGAGGATGATTCCCTGAGCATTGCCATTCCAGCTGAAGCTTGAAGAGCAAGATCAAGTTGATACTTGAAGACCCAATGAAGATCCAGTAAAGACTGAATGAAGAGCTGAGGCTTAAAGACTGAAGGATGAAGTTGATACTTCTAAGTGATTGAAGATTACTCTGAGAAGCTGAAGCTTGCAGTAAGAGAAGACCAAGTTGAGACTGGTAAAGCAAAGAGAGCTTGAGATCTTGAAGACTAAGTTGATACGTAGGAAGAGGATTCAATTGAGATTGACTGAAGAGCTGAAGCTTGAAGAACAAAGGATAAGTTGATACTTACTTTGAAGCTTGGAGATCCTGAAGGAATCAAGTTGATACTTGTGGTTAAGAGTGAAGCCTGAAGGTGGAACTGATTAAGGAGCTGAAGCTTAGAGAAGAGAGAATAAGTTGAAACTTACGTTGAAGGGTTGAAACCTGGAGAAGCAAATTGACATTTGTCTAGAGTGATTGAGGTCTGAAGACTGAGTTGCTGTTGGAAGAGCTGAAGCTTGGAGTTGAGAGAGGAGTTGATCTGCTTTCTTTTCTGCTTTCTTTTCTGTTTTCTTTTCTGTATTGATGTGCCTTGTTTGACTTGCTTGATGCATTAGAATAAGTTCATATCTAGACTAGGTAGAATCTAGGAGCATGATTGCACTAGAGGTTGAGTTGCTCTCTCTGCTTGTACTGTTACTGTATGGCTTTGCTTGCGGGTATTCGGTAGAGCCCTGCTCCCTTGCCCATGTGGTTTGTTTTGCTTGATAGCATGATTTTATTCCTTCTGTATGATTGCAGTCTCATGTACTTTTCTTGATAGCATGTTTTATTTCAGTATGATTACTGTTATTTCAGTATGATTACTGGGTCCTTGAAAGTCACCCAACTTGCAGACAACTTTTGCCCTAGTAGGATGATTCCTATGGATTCTTGGTCAACATGAATGTTGAAGAGCATCTTCTTAGCTTTCTAGAGAGTACTAGAAGTCCTTGATAGGATTTGTAGAACTCAACTTATGGCTTTGACAAGCCAAGGGCATTTTGGTCATTTGGAGGTTATAGGTCATTTCAAGCATAAGGCCATATCTCCTAGTTCCAAGCTTCAAATGGAAAATTCTTCAACATAAAACTTGCTTAGAATGATGTTTTAAGGCTAGTAGGGAGGTCATGAGATGTTGAAAAGGCTCATATCAAAAAGTGATAAAAATGGCCTAAAAATGAGGCATAAGTTAAATAAGTTGAATTTGAAAAATGGAAATCCCAAGTTATAAGTCCAAACCATGTCATGTAATAGGTCATTTTGACTCCAAGTGACATTCTAAGAACAATGGTTCAGCCACAATTTTGATTTGAGGCTTGCATCATAGGGCTGCTTTGGAATTTGATTACTTGCATCTTAAGGTACCAAACCAAAACAAGGCAAAACTCAATAAACAAGGAAGTTATGCATTGTATCTCATCTTAAATCTCATGTGGGGATAAATTCAAGTCAGAAACCAAAGTTACAAGGGATATGGCATGAGATACCATGTAAGGAGAATGAGAAATCAAAATACCATGACATGAAAACTTCAATTTCTCATTGGATTGTTCTAGGGGGTTCTAGATGATTCTAAACCACTCTATAAGATGATTGTAACTTGCTCAGATGCCAGGTTGGTGTTAATTGGTATAGAGAAGAGAGAGTGAGATCCAAAATCTTCCATTGCAAGTCACATTCAATTTCTTCATTCTTCTTCATTGCCATCCCTTTTTTCTTCACAAACCTTTTCCATAGATCCTTCTGAGTGTGTGCATGCTGAATTGAAGCTCCATTGATGGAAGATTGAAGGTGTTCCAATTGAATTTGCAAGAAGGCAATTACCATCGAATCTTGAAGTACAAGCTCTCTCCCTCAGAATTTTTGCAAACAGTAGAAGTTTCATCATCCAAGGATTATTCTTGAAGAGTTTCAAGCCTTGAAAGCAAGGATTTCATCATCTACCATATCAAGAAGCCAGGTTTGCAAAATCTCTTTCACCTCATAATCTAGGCATGGTTAGGTTAAGTTATTAGTGTAGAATTGTTAGAGACAACTAGGTGATCAATTCTGAAGAGTTTGAAAGCATTTGATGAAGTTTCAGTGATGGATACCATTTCTTGATGGAGTAAGAACTAGTGATATAGTGAGTTTCAATGCTAGATTGATAGCTTGTTTTAATCAGTGGAATGTGAGGATCATTTTGATATAAAGAAATCTAAGTTTGGTTGAGGTCGAGTATGGATCATATTTTGAGATTAAGTTGGTTGCACCATCGGGTTGCATGCTAGAGGCTCTTTCAATGAAAACCAAGGCTAGGATCATGATCAGGGTGAAAAATGGATCAACTTAGGGTTTTAAACGGTTGAATTTGATGCTGAAATGAAGGAGCACGAGTTGGTGGAAGTTGAGTGCATGGAAGCTGTGTTTTAATGGAGTTTCTGAAAACCCTAGGTTGGGTGAGGAAGACGAAGTCTCGTCCCTTGGATGATTGCTTGACTTTTTGACTTTTCCATGATCCAACGCGCCACATTTGATTTCAGTTTTGGGAGGGAATCAAAAATGCAATGAAACGCCGCGTTTCATTAAAAGGAAGTCTGGGCTTTAGTGGATCCAATTTCTATCAACACCCCCAAGTGAGGCCCAATGGCATAATGAACTGATTTTCTTTGATATTTGCACCGAATCTTTCTCAATTTATTTATGTTTATTCATTGTTTTTTCTGATTTTAATTGGGCCCAGACGCCTTACTTTCTGCACCCCACGTTTTGAGCCCATCAATAAAATGAACTGTGTATTGTTACTATCTGCACCCATGCTTCATTTTTCATTTTATTTTTATTCCATTTTATTCCAAACTTTATAAATTCATATTAAATGGAAAAATAATTTTTTTTTCATGGGAGTTTTTTCTCCACTTCATATTTTTGTCTAGAAAAATATAAAATAAAAACATTTTCCATATCATGCATTTTGATATTTTTTGCATATTTTCCATTTTAATTGCATATTATTTCTTTTATGTTGATATATGATTTTGTAGAATTTAGTTTAGGTAGCTCCCTTAGTATTTTTAGGTCATTCTTTTTAGGATAGTTAGATATATGTTTTAGCCTCCCCCTGGATTTATTCCATATTTTTGTGATGATTTTTAGGTTAGTTTTGATTAGTTGATTCTAGGTTGTGTAGAATTAGGTGAAACTTCAACATAGGTCCATAATAACTTTAGATTTTTGAGTTTTAGGACAATTTAGACTATGGGACATATATGGGTGTTAAGGGTAGGTATGTAGGATCCCTTAGAAATTATATTAGGATTTAATATAGTAGTATACTATTTTTAGTTGATTTTTGTATTGGTTGATTGTTTGTGTTGCCTTTAGGGCATGTTTGCTTTTGTTTGCTTTGCTTTGTGGGCTTGGAGAGCTTGATCATGTTCTAAGGAGCATTGAGGAGCATAGTAGAAGCCTTGAAGATGGATTGAGGAGCTTGGGAGCTTGATCTTCTTTTCTTTTTGTTGTTTTAGGGTTAGAGATTAGGAAGAGTTTAGACTTAGATAACTTCTTTCTTAAACATGGATGGTATCTATCACCTCCATCTCTCCCTGTGATTCAAAGTCCTTCCCTGGTATACACCTCTCTCCTTTGGAGGGATAATTGAGGTACCTAGGAAGTAGAACTTTTGAGGGAACCATTCCTTTGATGTTGAACCCTTATAGGTCACCCTTGGTGGTCAAATAAGCAGTTCAATATCCCCCAGCTTATCCAGCAAGTGATTTCTCTGGTTTGATTGTCTTGAGAGATGTTGAGCTTGAGTTTGAAGATGAAGACTTCATTGAAGAGTGTTGAAGAGGATGAATCCTTGAGTATCGCCATTCCAGCTGAAGCTTGAAGAGCAACAAGAGCAAGTTGATACTTGGAGATCCCTGAAGATAGTGAAGCCTGAAGGTGGAGCTGATCAAGAAGCTGAAGCTTAAGGGAGAAGATAAGTTGAAACTTATGTTGAAGGGTTGAAACCTGGAAAAGCAATTGATATGTGTCAAGAGTGATTGAAGTCTGAAGACTGGATTGCTGTTGGAAGAGCTGAAGCTTGGAGTTGAGAGAGGAGTTGGTCAGCTTTCCTCTGTTTTTCTTTTCTGTATTGCTGTGTTTTGTTTGACTTGTTTGATGCATTAGAATAAGTTCATATCTAGAATAGGTAGAATCTAGGAGCATGATTGCACTAGAGGTTGAGTTGCTCCCTCTGCTTGTATTGTTACTGTATGGCTTTGCGTGCGGGTATTCGGTAGAGCCCAGCTCCCTTGCCCATGTGGTTTGTTTGCCTGATGGCATTTTATTTCATTTTATCTGTATGATTGCAGTTTACTGTTATTGCTTGATAGCATGTTGTTTATCTTTCAGTATGATTACTGTTATCCATTCTGGCTTGAGGTTGAGATGAGCTTGTGGAGGCTGAAGCCCCACACACATTTCCTCCCTCACTTGCATTGCATGCATTTTACTGTTAAGCTGATGCTTTGTCTGTTTTGGTGTATCATTGACATGATCCCTTAGGACTCTCATTTCTTTTGATAAGGACTTGATGATAGAATTTTAGGTTGAAACATATGCATTACAACTTCTAGGAGTTCCCTGTTCAAACCTCAACCATAGGATGAATCCATGGCATGATAACAGTAGGACTTGATAGTCTCCCTCCTAGTTGGGCCTGTTCTCTTCTCATCTCAAAACAGTTTAAGATACAGTAATCATGAATGATTTCTTTCGTACGTTACGAGCCTTAAGCTATCTGAGAAAGGATTGTGGGAGAGTTTCTTTTCCACAATCTGGATGCTTAGTATGGTACCCTTTCGGTGACATGCGACGCATTCACTCTCAGGTCATAGTCTCTAGTGCGATTGAAATCGCAAACACAATAAAAAACACTTCTTTCGTAAAAGACAGGAAATAAATCGTAGTTTCCCGAACTACGTGAGCTCTGATCTCTCATGCCTGTTGAGAGTACGTAGGCACAAGATGGCGATGTCTTGGCGAGCTACCTTCCCCCGTAACCCTTTGTAGGCCGAACTACGTTGACTCTGATTTCTCATTCTCTGATGAGAATACGTAGGCATAAAGCGCGACGCTTTGCCGAGTCATTTTTCTTTTCTGTTTCAGCCAGCCTTGATAGGTAGATAGAATAAAACCAACCCGTCCAAGTAAACACAACAAGCGAGGATCCCGTCGAGTACGACGGACGTGAGGGGTGCTAATACCTTCCCCTTGTGTAACCGACTCCCGAATCCAGACAACGGTTGCGACGACCTTGTCTTACCTTTTTTCGTCAGGTTTTTCCGATCGTTTCCTTTCCCGCTCTGAGGGATAAATAACGAAAGGTGGCGACTCTTCTGTCATGCCGGCACCTTATTTTCGCGCAAGCGACAGCTGGCGACTCTGCTGGGGACTTCAACGGTTCCCTGAGAGTCAATCCTAACGCTTGCATGATTACTTGTTGGGGTGCGTTTATTTATCGCATTTTACTTCTCGCACTTTATTTCCCGCATTTTATTTTCAGTATAATATGATTATTTGTGCTGTTGTGGGATGGGAGTTCTGATGAGTGAGAAGCCAGACCCAGGCTTGAGTGCACTATAGACTTAGAGTGGAAATTAGTGGGCGCGTGCTTGCTTTGCAGGCACTAGTGTCTCATAAAATCCACGCTCAGACGAGGTTCATCCGGTTGGCTTCCCTTTCAACCCTTTGGGTTGAGACAGTTGCTGGTTTGGTGGATTGTCGACTCTGGGGACCGATCATTTGTGATTCAGCTAAGTGAGGCCGCTTCATGAGCTGGTGATGCCACACCTTCTGGGTATCGTATCACCCCTCTTGAAAGTCTGTGATGCTGATGAACGCATAGGATGTCGTACCTTGAGTCAGTTTAGGTCCATACCTGTGAGCAGGGTTGGGTTCATTGCAGGAAACTTTGACCTTCAAACTACCTGGGCTTCTTGACAGTGGATCAGTTTTGTTGGTATCAGGGTTTCTCAGTTGCAGATTTGTCTGTTCTTGATAGAGCAGGTTTTGATCAGAGGATCTTATCATCAGGTGTTTGTCTGTTCTTGATAGAGCAGGTTTTGATCAGAGGATCTTATCATCAGGTGTATGGTTGTTCTTGATAGAGCAGAGTATTGTCATCAGTTGTTTGTTCTTGATAGAGCAAATTTTTGAGTGGGGTCTGAAGATCTCATCAGCATCAGTTGTTTGTTCTTGATAGAGCAGATTTTTGGGTCTGAGGATCTCATCAGCAGATGTTGTTTGTTCTTGATAGAGCAGATTTTTGAGTGGGGTCTGAAGATCTCATCAGCAACTGTATGTTTGTCTTTGATAGGGCAGATTTTTGATCTGGGGTCTGAAGACTTCATCAGCAGATATTTCTTGATCCTACATCCGAGGTCCTTATTATCAGACATTTGTTCTTGACAGAACAGAATTATGATCCTATGTATACGGTCCTATCAGATGGTTGTTCTTGGCAGATCAGATTTGTGGTCCTACACCGAGGTTTTCTTCTCATCAGTGGTTGTTGATACAGAATCTCCACAGCAGCAGTTGCCTGGATATCTTATTGCATGATTGCATTTTGCATTAGTTTGCATATTCATTTGCATTTCATTAATGTATGTCTGTGTTGCAGGTACCGTTTTCCCCGATCCAGGATTTCTTGCCTCCTATTGTATTGTTATGGGCTCTCTGAGGAAGACCGTGGCTTACAAGTTCCCTACCCCATATGTGGTTAAGCTGACTGGTTTGATAGCTCTAGCAAATGATTCTGTGAAGGATGAGTTCAGGAAATCTTACGGCAGGTTGCTCAGTTTGGTTTGCAAGCCTTCTACGTTCGAGTTGAATGGGTTGCACGCTCTGCTGCAGTTCTACGACCCTCCGCTGAGATGTTTCACTTTTCAGGACTTCGTTCTCGCGCCGACGCTAGAAGAGTATGCTGATTTGCTAGGTGTGCCTATCAAGAGGCAGATGCCTTTTGTCCACATGGATGTTGAGCCTGATCTGGCTGGTTTAGCTCCTTCACTTTATCTGGACGCCTCCGAGTTAGTTTTGACTAGTTGGAACAAGGTTCCTGGGTTTTCATTGCAGTTTCTAGTGGGTAAAGCTCAGCAGTGTGCCAAGGACGGATGTTGGGACGCGTTCAATGCCATCCTCGCTCTATGCATATATGGCATTATCCTGTTCCCCAACATGCCCGATTTTGTAGACTTTGATGCGTTTCACATCTTTGCTTCAGGGAATCCAGTCCCTACCCTGATAGGAGATGTCTATCACTCAGTCCACTACAAGAATGAGAACAGGAGGGGGAAGAATGTCTCGTGCTGCGTACCCATGCTGTACAAATGGCTTGAAAGTCATCTGCCCAAGAGGGGTCCTTTTGTCTTGTCTGCAGCCACAGCTGAGTGGCCTGAGCGTCTGATGAGTTTATCTGCAGAGGATATTGATTGGTTCGACAGAAACAGGTTGGGTACTGAGGTGATCTTCAGTTGCAGCGGGTTTCCAAATGTACCTTTGATAGGTAGGAAGGGTTGTATAAACTACAATCCGTCGTTGTTGGTCTGCCAGTTCGCGTATGCTTTGAGGAGTCCGCCGAAGGATGAAGAGGTACAGGAATCTCTGTATCTCACTAGTACTCTAGAGGGGGATCTGCTGTCCAAGCTTCAGCGCGCGTGGAACAGTATCAGTAAGCGAGGAAAGCCTTTGCTGGGAAAAAGCAACAGTCAAGCCTACCCTCCGTACAGGACTTGGATCAGAGCCAGGGCCAATGCTATAGGGATGCCGTTTCCTCATGCCAAGCCAAAAAGTCCTCCAACAATCGAAGAGCCTACTACTGTGCCTATTCATCAGCATAACCAGGTATTAGCTGAGCGGGATGAATTGAAGCGGGCGAATGAAGAACTGGAGAAGGAGTTAGCTCAGCTTCGGAGTGAGAGGAACGAAGCCGTTCATTATTTCAAAAGGCAAACAGAGTAGGTGAACCAGCTAGGTACAGACCTGACTAAGCAGATGGCCGAGCGTGAACACATGGGTCAAGACTTTAGGGCTGTCAACGACGTACTGGCTACGAAGAAGCAGCACTTAGACGAGGCATATCGTAGGATATCCAAGTTCAACCAGCACTGGAAGGCTTCCCTGGCCACCAGGAAGGAGCGGGAGGATAAGCTGATGCTGCAGATCTCCAAGCTGGAAGCCGAGGTGAAGGACAGTGAACAGAGGTTTGATGAAGAAACCGCCCGCAGATACGCCGCTGAAGGCCAGCTCAACAAAGCTCTTGCTAACCTGAAGGAGCGCAAGCTGACATTTGAGTCTAAGAAGCGGAAACTGGAAGATTGCTTCGGCGAAGGAGCATGGGAAAGTTCAGTTCAGGGACTTCAGTATACCATTGTGCAGAGGGAATTGCTCGTCGAGGGGTTGCTCACTCTGCCGGATCATCCAGAGACGAAGGAGTTGTTAGAAGAGTATCGCGCCCGTGGCCGTACTTGACTAGTTGTATTCCTTTTGTTTTGATCTTTGTTGTATGCTGACCATCACCAGGCTTGTTGGCTGAGGTCACGCTGTTGATTTGTCTTGTACTCGCTGACGCTATGTACTGCCTTGATAGGCTTTCTTTATATATGAGATTGATGTTTCCATGATTGGGCTCAGACTTCTTCTTCTTATTATTATCAGCACTGGCACTAAGGCACTAGGATCGGGGGAGATCTCCCAAAAACACAGACACACGCATGCATCTGCATGAAGCATTTGCATGACGTACATTTTGTTGTTTTTCCTAACCTTTGGTGTTTGCAGGTTTTTTAGGTTTACAGGTCCCAGGCTGTTCTCGGTAACTCCAGGATTGATCGGAGACTAATTCACCGTTATCCAACTAGAGCTAATCAGACCAGGATCATGGATCAGGTGCAGACAGATGTCCAGGAGCTCCGCGAGAGGATGGATCGCTTTATGGAACTGATGCAGGTGGTCGCCAATGGTCAGGACCAGCTCAGGACTTTGGTTCAGACTTTGATCTCCAGGGTTGATAGCAACAACATAATCCATGGCGGGGCTGTGCCTACTCCTCCACCAGTTGATACTCCGCAGAATGGTGTCCCCGTGGCCGGGGGCAACGGCAGTGCTAATGGCAATGTGATGGCCAACATCGGACTCAATACGACGGGCGTCGGTAACGGGAGTCTGGGAGCTAATGTCAACATTGGGCCGGTCAACGGCAATACAGGCGTCGGGAATCTGTTGGTGCCTCAACCATGGCTTGAGGATCATCAAGATGATGTGTTCTCTCAAAGGGGTGCAGAAGGGGAGCTGAATGCTGAAGCACGGCTCAGATTCAAAGCACTGGAAGATAAAATGAGAGATATTGAGAATCAGAATACTTTGGGCGTTGATATGTCCAAGCTGGGGTTAATTGCTGATTTCAAGGTACCTCCTAAGTTCAGGGTGCCTGACTTTGAGAAATATAAGGGTACTACTTGCCCTCGTGTCCACCTCCGATCGTACTACAGGAAGATGTCTGCCTATTCATAGGATGAGAAGTTGCTGATGCACTTCTTCCAAGATAGCCTTTCCGGACCATCCCTCGAGTGGTACATGGGTTTGGAGCCCACTAGCGTGCGCACATGGAAGGATCTCGCTGAAGCGTTTGTCCACCACTATCAGTACAATAACGACTTGGCCCCGAACCGAATTCAGCTCCAGAACCTGTCGCAAAGGAATAATGAAGGATTTAAGGAGTACGCCCAGCGGTGGCGTGAGTTGGCCGCTCGGGTTCAGCCGCCGATGGTTGAACGCGAGCTCGTGCAGATGTTTGTGGCTACCCTCCCAGGGGTCTACTATGAAAAGTTAGTCAGCGGTATGTCTAGGACGTTCTCAGCTCTAATTACCATGGGAGAGCACGTCGAGAATGGTATCAAGATCGGGAAAATTCAAGGTGAATCATCCTCAGCTGGAGGAGGTGGAAAGAAACCTTACGCTGGCAAACGACGAGAAGACGAAGCGAGCGCTGTGACCAACGCTCGAAGGAAGGGCAAGGCCCCTCAGCAGCAGATAGCCAGTATAAATATCCCAGCAGCTCCGCAACCGCAGCAGCAGCAGCAACCGAATCAACAGGGATATAGAAAGTACTAGAATCGGGCAGCTTTGACAAATCGTCACTTTGAGGCACCGCCCATGTTGTACGCGCAACTCTTGCAGACTTTGCTTCAGCTTCAGTTGGTTCAGAAGAGGACGATGGCTCCCTTGACAGGGGCACCTCCACCGGGGTATGACGTAAATGCCACTTGCGATTTCCACACAGGGGCACCAGGCCACACAATCGATAACTGCAAAGCCTTTAAGCACAAGGTGCAGGATTTGGTAGATGCCAAGATCATTAACTTCTCCGATAATGTGCCCAATGTCACGAAAAACCCTATGCCGAATCATAGGGGAGGCGGAGCGAACGCCATTATCGAAGAAGAGAATACAGATTTGTTGACTGATGTCAGAGACCTAAAGACGCCACTTAGCTTCGTCAAAGCTAAGTTGTTGAAGAAAGGGTTCTTTCCAGGATGCGGAGAACTATGCATGGACTGTGCTACACATTCTGATGGGTGTGAGCAGCTGGTAGAAGGAATCCAAAGTCTGATGACTGAGGGGATTCTGCAGTTTAGCCGGAGGGCTGAAAGTGTATCAGGAGAGGTCGTGTTGAAGCAAGCCGATGAAGTTGCCACCATCACCATCCCTCGCCGGCCAATAACCATTTCTGCGCCCAGACCGCCTACAATCACTATTACTAAAGCCAGGCCGATACCATTCGAGAGCACTAACGCCGTGCCGTGGTATTATGGAGCTGAAGTCTATTACAACGGTCAGAAGTTGGAGCTGGAACCGTATGGGTCGACTGTGAAGAGTCTCGCAGGAATTAGTGGTATTACCCGCAGCGGAAGAGTATTCGCACCGCCAGAGGTCGTGGCAGAGAAAGCGGTCAGAGCTGATACAGCCGATAAGGGTAAAAGCAAAGTCGTCGAAGAGGCCCCGTGTGGGGTAGAGAAAGATTTTCTTGTCAAAGATGCCGAGGAGTTTATGCGGTTGATCAAAAAGAGCGACTACAAGATTGTAGACCATCTCCATCAGACGCCTTCGAAGATTTCTATTCTCAACCTGTTGCTGTGTTCTGAAGCACACCGCAACGCGCTACTGAAGGTATTGAACGCTGCCTACGTACCGCAAGAGATATCGGTGAATCAGCTAGAAGAGGTGGTAGCCCATGTTAATGCTGGTAACGGGCTAGGTTTCACAGATTTAGAGCTGACGCCAAAAAGGAGGAATCACAACAGCGCCCTGCACATCTCGATAGAGTGTAGAGGCACGATCATGTCGTATGTCCTGGTGGACACGGGTTCGTCGCTTAATGTGCTTCCGAAGAAGGCATTAATGAAGTTGGACACTCGTGGATTGCTTTGCACACCCAGTGATCTGGTGGTGAAAGCATTTGACAGAACTAAGCGCCACGTTTTCGGGGAGTTGACCCTGCCGATCCAAGTTGGTCCGGAAACGTTCGACACAGTCTTTTATATCATGGACATCATGCTTGCCTACAGTTGTCTCTTGGGCCGGCCATGGATCCATGCTGCTGGTGCCGTGACCTCCACGTTGCATCAAAAGCTCAAATATGCTGTCGGAGGAAGCATAGTAACCGTGTGTGGTGAGGAGGACATAATGGTGAGCCATTTGTCATCCTTTAAGTATGTTGAAATGGATGGTGAAATCCATGAAACTCTCTGCCAGGCATTCGAAGCCGTCAAAGTGAAAGAGGTAGCTCCTGTAGTCACAGAGAAGCCAGAGATGAATCTCTCCTCATTCAAAGAAGCTCGGGCCGTCGTCAAACGATCAAGCAGGATAAGTTTGGGCTGGGGTATTCTCCTGAAGCTGAAGCTTCATCTTCTTCGTCTAGCAGTTCGTCTCGAGGTAAGGGGCCGATCTTATTTACCAGTGGCAGAGTGATTTTCGAAAGCATCAACGCGGCGTCTGAAGACAGCGGGGATAGCGATTGTGATCTCGACTCGTGGATTCAGCCAAGCAAGCCGGGCAAGGGCCTCAACAATTGGACCATCAAGGATATCATCCAGCTGACAAGTGAAGAGTAATGATTTACTTTTTTCAATCATTGTACAACCCTATGTCCTACCCGGGGCATAGCGGTTTTATTGTCAGGGCCTTGTTGGATTATGTACATGCATTTTGTTAATAAATCAAAGGCGTTTTCTTCGTACTCAAATATTGTGTTCTCTGTTATTCCTGTTTTATGTTTGTTTTGAAAAACAGTAAAATGGCAACGGGGTTTGTGCTAACCTGCATATTCTTGTTTTAAACTTAACCCTTGTTATTGCAGGATCCACATAACAGATGACATCGACTCTGGAACTTCTACGGCTCACTTTGACTTCGATTGCCCGATCTATCAAGCCGAAGAAGAGATTGATGAAGATGAAGACCTTCCTGAAGAGTTGGCCCGCTTGTTGAAACAAGAGGAAAAGGTTATTCTGCCTCATGAGGAGGAGATCGAGATCGTAAATCTGGGTTATGAAGAGCTCGTCAGAAATGTCAGGATAGGGGCAGCGCTGCAGAATGATGTCAAGCAGAGACTGGTCGAGATGCTTCGAGAGTATAGTGACGTCTTTGCTTGGTCATACGAAGATATGCCCGGACTTGACACGGACATCGTGGTCCACCACTTGCCGCTACGAGAAGATTGCCCTCCCGTCAAGCAGAAGCTTAGGAGGACGAGACCAGATATGGCCGTTAAGATCAAAGAAGAAGTGCAGAAACAGCTCGATGTTGGCTTCTTAGCGGTCATCACTTACCCTCCGTGGGTCGCCAACATAGTGCCTGTACCGAAGAAGGACGGTAAGGTACGCATGTGCGTCGATTATCGGGATTTGAATAGGGCGAGCCCTAAAGATGATTTCCCGTTGCCTCATATCTATGTGTTGGTCGACAACACAGCCCAGTTCTCCGTGTTTTTGTTCATGGATGGCTTCTCCGGTTACAACCAGATCAAGATGGCGCCGGAGGACATGGAGAAAACGACGTTTATCACCCCCTGGGGAACGTTTTGCTATAAGGTAATGCCCTTCGGTATGAAGAACGCAGGGGCCACTTACCAACGAGCAATGGTAACTTTGTTTCATGATATGATTCATCATGAGATCGAGGTCTATGTTGATGACATGATCGCAAAGTCCCAAACGGAGGAAGAGCATCTGGTCAACTTATTGAAGCTGTTTGAGAGGCTTAGGAAGTTCAGGCTGAGGCTGAATCCTAAAAAGTGCACTTTCGGAGTGCGGTCCGGAAAGTTGCTGGGGTTTATCGTTAGTGAATGAGGTATCGAGGTTGATCCTGCGAAAATAAAAGCCATTCAAGAAATGCCAGCGCCG
Source organism: Lathyrus sativus (assembly GCA_963859935.3). Classification (NCBI taxonomy): domain Eukaryota; kingdom Viridiplantae; phylum Streptophyta; class Magnoliopsida; order Fabales; family Fabaceae; genus Lathyrus; species Lathyrus sativus. Next base: position 257,155,015 of record OZ012736.1, on the reverse strand, counting down.
AAAACAGAAAAAGAAGTTCGTGGTTTCTTGGGCAGAATAAACTACATTGCAAGGTTTATCTCTCAGCTCATGGCCACTTGTGAACCGATGTTCAAGCTTTTAAAGAAAGATCAGGCGATTACTTGGAATGAGGATTGCCAGAAGGCATTTGACAAGATAAAGCAGTATCTCCAAGAACCTCCAATCTTGATACCCCCAGTGTCTGGACGGCCATTAATCATGTACTTGACTGTTCTTGAGAATAGTATGGGGTGTGTTCTCGGTCAGCACGACGAGACTGGACGGAAAGAGCATGCAATTTACTACTTGAGTAAAAAGTTCACTGACTGTGAATCTCGATACTCGATGCTGGAGAAGACGTGTTGTTCACTAGCCTGGGCTGCTAAACGTCTACGACAGTACATGCTCGATCACACCACTATGCTAATTTCGAAGATGTATCCGATCAAGTACGTCTTCGAGAAGCAGGCTCTTTCAGGCAGGATTTCCAGATGGCAAATGGTGTTAACGGAATATGATATTCAGTACGTGTCCCAGAAGGCCATCAAGGGAAGCGTATTGTCTGATTACCTTGCCGAACAGCCGATCGAGGATTACCAGCCGATGAAGTTTGAATTCCCTGACGAGGATATTATGTTTCTCAAAGCGAAGGATCGCGATGAGCCGTTGCCCGACGAGAGGCCAGATAGGAAATCCCAGTGGAAATTGATATTCGATGGGGCGGTTAATTCCTATGGAAGTGGCATCGGGGCTATCATCACGACTCCCCACGGATCCCACATCCCGTTTACTGCGAGACTGACGTTTCTAGTCACCAACAATGAGGCGGAGTACGAAGCCTGCATCATGGGTCTAGAAGAGGCAATTGATTTGAGAATCAAGAACCTAGACGTATATGGTGACTCAGTGCTTGTGATCAACCAGATTAAAGGGGAGTGGGAGACTCGTCAATCGAATTTGGTGTCGTACATGAATTATGCCAGAAGGCTACTTCCGTTCTTCGATCGAGTGGAACTCCATCATGTACCCAGGGCTGAAAATCAGATGGCTAATGCCTTAGCCACGTTGGCTTCAATGTATAAAGTCAATTTTTGGAATGAGGCTCCAAGAATTGTACTATCCCGTCTTGATAGGCCGACATTTGTCTTTGCAATCGAGGCAGCCGCCGACGGCAAGCCATGGTTCCATGACATCCAGACTTTCCTTATGACTAAGGAATATCCTGCGGGTGCGTCAACCCAGGATAAGAAGACTCTGAGGAGGCTGTCTGGAAATTTTTATCTCAATTCTGATGGAGTTCTGTATAAGAGAAACCACGATCTCGTGCTACTCAGATGTGTAGATGAGAAAGAGGCGAGTATGCTCATGGAGGAAGTCCATGAAGGAACATTTGGTACGCACGCCGGCGGGCATGCTATGATGAGAAAGATCCTGAGAGCAGGATACTACTAGCTGACAATGGAGTCGGATTGCTTCAGATTCGCGAAGAGATGTCATAAATGCCAGATTTATGCTGATAAAGTTCATGTGCCGCCGTGCCCGTTGAATGTCATGTCCTCCCCGTGGCCGTTCTCCATGTGGGGCATCGACATGATAGGCAAGATCGAGCCCACTGCATCCAACGGTCATCGTTTCATTCTGGTAGGTATCGACTACTTCACCAAGTGGGTGGAGGCAGCCTCGTAAGCTAATGTGACCAAGCAGGTGGTGGCTAAATTCATAAAGAGGGACATCATCTGTCGTTATGGAATTCCCGAGCGGATCATTACTGATAATGGTTCAAATCTGAATAACAAGATGATGAAGGAGCTGTACCGAGCTTCAAGATTGAACACCACAACTCATCTCCTTACCGGCCGAAGATGAATGGCGCCGTCAAAGCCGCCAACAAGAACATAAAGAAGATTGTTCAGAAGATGGTTGTGACATACAAAGATTGGCACGAGATGCTGCCGTTTGCGCTGCACGGTTACCGTACGACGGTGCGTACGTCAACCGGGGCAACTCCTTTCTCCTTGGTGTACGGTATGGATGCTGTCCTACCGTTAGAAGTGGAGATCCCTTCTTTGCGAGTTTTGGTTGATGTGAAACTCGACGAGGCAGAATGGATTACGAATCGTCTGAACCAACTCAGCCTGATGGACGAGAAGAGGTTAGCATCGATTGCGTTTGGTCGTCTGTACTAAAGCCGAATGAAGAAAGCTTATGATAAGAAGGTGCGTCCTAGAAGCTTTCAGACGGGTGATCTCGTCCTGAAGAAGATTCTTCCGCCACACTCCGATCACCGGGGCAAGTGGACTCCGAATTACGAAGGTCCGTACGTCGTCAGCAAGGTCTTCTCGGGAGGAGCTTTGTTGTTATCCACGATGGATGGTGAAGATTTTGCATCCCCGGTGAACGCGGACGCAGTTAAAAAATACTTTGCTTGAAAGTGACCCGCTGGACAAAAAAAAGAGAGTCCAGGCAAAAAAGGGGCATCCCGGCGAACCAAAAACAGAATAAAAGGTTCGGGCAAAAATTAGGGATATATTGAAAAAATGTACACCCGCGAAGTCAAAAACCTACACTGGGCGGCTTCGGCAAAAAAGGGTATCCCGGTGAACTGAAAACCCGTAAAGGGCGGTTCACGCAAAAGTTAGGGATTTGAATAAGCAAATGGCTGCGTTCCGCGTGTGGACTTTCTTTGTTTAGTGGTTTGGAGGACCTGAAGGCCGTTCATCTGAATCAATCTCTTCTGAAGCTGAAGCGTCGGAGAAGTATCGAAGTCGAGTGGGTCTTAGAGGGATCAACTCATGGTGTTTGTCTATGCCTCGTTGCCGACATTTGTATATACTGATGTATATTTATGTTTTATTTTGCGCGGCTTCCTCATTCCAGGAGCTTGCCTCTGTTGTAAAACATTTTTACCCATTCAGGGGTTCGTTATCAATAAAATGCATACTATTCAGCAATTCTGTTTGTCTGTTTAGCATTTACCTGTTTTGTTTGCGGAAAAAACGCCGATGTTTTTGATAAAATGCGCATACATAAACTTACTGGCCTAGGCCACTGATTGTTGAAACAATTAATTACTTGAATATTGTCACGAGACAATAACCTTGATAGGCCCCTTTGAGAAGGGTATCTTGTCTGTTTGGTTGTGTTGTTACAGGTGTAGCATATTCCAGACAGTGCACCGTGCGCATCCCCTAAGCAGGATGATTCCTCCTTCTCCAGCAGAGTTCAGTAGCTTCTCCTCGCAGAGTCTGAACGCAAGATCGTGAGCATTGATATGTCTCCTCAGGTAGAGATGATTATCTCCCCAAGCAGATGCGTCCTGAAGGAACGTCATCTCCCTCAGCTGAGTCAGGCGCCGAAGCTCGTGCTCACCCCCCAACACCGGGTCACAAGTGCAGGTTCGTAGGAAACTATTCGTACGTCGAAGTATGCAGCAACTGATGGTGCCATACTGAAGTCTCCAGCGGAATTGAGATTCCCCACCAGAGTTGTACTCTCCCCCGAAGTCGGATGATTCTTTCTTCCCCAGCGGAATTGAAATTCCTCCTCAGAGTCGTACCCTCTCCAGTGAAGCAGTTGGGACCATGATTGGCTTTCCCCAGCCGAGCGTTGAACAGCTGATGCTGTATTTTCCCCCAGAGTCGTACTCTCTAGCGAAGCAGAATGATTTCTCCTTCCTCAGCCAAGTTTGCAGACACCCCAAGAGAGCCGAATCCTTGGAAGTTGTTCAGACCATGATTGGTTTTTTCCCCAGTAGAGTGTTGAACAGCTGAAGTTGTTTCCCCACATAGATCTTATCCCCAGAAGAGTAGCCAAGACGGCCATGCAGTTTATTCTCGCGATTGACATCGCTTTCCTTCAGCAGGTCCAGGTTCTCGTTGAGCTTCGTTCCCCTGCAGTAGTCAACTGAAGATGTTTCCCCTGCAACAGTCAACTGAGGTTGTGTCCCCTGAGGAGTCCAATTGATATTGGCGTGACCACGTTCTCCTCAGCAGGATGATTCCTCTATCTGAGTAGTTCTTTCTCCTCGACAGGAGGATTCCCCCTCGGCATTTATTTTGCTCACGGGATCGCATCATTGTGCATGATTGCATAACATTTATCATAAACGCATAGCATTTCCACCGTGTGGAGCATTGTGCCACTGCTGAAGCATATGCATATCAAACATGATCTAGGTTGCTATCGTTCTTGTTTTGCAGATGTTCCGCCGCAGAATCGACTGCTCAGGATGACTCCTGACATTCTCCCCGACGAAGTCGCTTGCTCAAGATGATTCTTGAGATCCCCAGCGAAGTCTTCAGTTCAAGATGATTCTTGAATTCCTCATCAGGGCCGTTTGCTTAAGATGATTCTTAAGCTCCCCAGCAGTGTCCCCAGTGAAGGTTGCCCAGGATGATTCCTGAAGCCCCAAGAGAGCCGAATCCTTGGAAGCTGATCAAGCCATGATTGGTTTGTCCCCAGCAAGAGTTGCCCAGGATGATTCCTGAAATCCCCAACAGAGTGTTCGCTCAGGATGATTCTTGAAGTCTCCAGAATGGTTATCGGTTAAAGATGATTCTTGAAGGTCCCCGATGGAGTTATTTGTCCAAGATGATTCTTGAAGTCCTCAGCAGAGTTGATTCATCCAGAATGATTTCTGGACCCCCGGAGCGGAGTTACTTGATAGTTCTCCAGATTCCCCAGCGGCGAAGCGTCCTCGCCAGCAGGTTTTCTAACGGCGAAGTTGAAATCTCCCTTGAAGACTCCATGATTTAAGTTTGACCGTGTTAATGAAGCAGTTCTCTCAGCTGATGCAGAGTGCCTGATGGCAGTGGTTTAGATATTCCCAGTTGGCTCATGATTGACCAAGAATTCTATTCTCGACTTGCTGATGAAGTCTGGCTGATGCCCGACAGTAATGCGGAGTGCCTGACGGCATGATCAACCTGATGGTTGAAGTCCAGCTGAAGCCCGACAATTCCTTTGGAATGCCTGATGGCATGGTCAACCTGATGGTTGAAGTCCGGCTGATGCCCGACAATGTTCTTTGAATGCCTGATGGCATGATCGACTATGTATTACCGGTTACCATGTGACCAATTCCCCAATGGATTTCCTTCATCTTGACAGCGAGGTCAGTTTATCTTGAGTTCTCCAGCGGCGATGTTGGACGTGGGTTTCTGGCAGCGATGTCAGATGATGTCAATTCTCCAGCGACGATGTTGGATGTTTGCTTCTGGCGGCGATGTCAGGCGATTCTTAGTTTTCCAGCGGCGATGTTGGATGTTTGTCTATGACGGCGATGTCAAATCCTTTGTAGCTCCAGCGGCGATGTTGGATGTTTGTGTTTGATGGAGAGGTCAGATTAGGTTGAGTACTTGACGACGATGTCGGGTGTTTCCCAGAGTTACAATTTGTTTCTGGCGGCGATGTCAGGTTCTTCAGTTCTCCAGTGGCGATGTTGGATGTTTGTTGACGGCGATGTCAAACTCTTTAGCTTCCCCAGCAGCGATGTTGGATGTTTGTTGACGGCGATGTCAAACTCTTTAGCTTCCCCAGCGGCGATGTTGGATGTTTGTTGTCCGACGACGATGTCAGATTCTTTGTTTCTCCAGCGGCGATGTTGTGTGTTTTGTTTCTGACGGCGATGTCAGATTCTTTGTTTCTCCAGCGGCGATGTTGGGTGTTTTGTTTCTGGCGGCGATGTTAGGTGATTCAGTTCTCCAGCGGCGATGTTGGGTGTTTCTCAGTTGATTTAGTTTTCCAGCGGCGATGTTAGGTGTTTTGTTTCCGACGGCGATGTCAGATTCTTCAGTTTTCCAGCGGCGATGTTGGGTATGTCCGATTCTTCAGTTTTCCAGCGGCGATGTTGGGTATGTCAGATTCTTTAGTTTTCCAGCGGCGATGTTGGGTGTTTTGATTGTCCGACGGCGATGTCAGATCAGTATGTCTTCAGCTAGTTGCCGTGCAGCTACTATTCCAGTTCGAAGATTTGTTCCCACCAGAGTACCGTGTGCTCGTGCTGTTGGCAAATTTCTGGGTTTATCGGTATTCAACCGTCTCGCACCTTGATTGGCTGAGAGCCGTTCGCTCCTCACCCAGTCGGGTTCAAGCCGTTTGAATAGGGGCAGCTGTTGCACCCCAAAATTTGACCAACATTTATTTATCCATCAAGAGTTGTATGAGACTTTGAAGCTAGCCAAGGAGGTTATTCAAATGTTCAAAGGTTGATAACTTTGTCAGAGAACTCAAGAGATCCTCAGAGATTGGTTGAAACCAAGGTTGTGTGCCTCATAACTTGAGAGTTCTGGGAGCTCCTCAGATGATTCTGAGACTATGAGGATGAACTTGAAGCTTTGAGAAAGCTTATGAGATGTCTTGAAAGCCATCATGAAGCCTAGAGAGGTCATTGTACAAGAATTCAGAAGATTCAGCCATGAGTGGTGGGATTAGGGTTTGACTGGGTCAACCCTAGGTCAACTGATGATTTGGAGAGGGTTGAGACCTAATCCAAGAGCCATGTGATCATGGAATGATGTATTGAGATGTTATAAGGATTATTCCTAGACCAACTCATCATGATTGAGGAGTTTGAGAAGTTTTAAGCTAGGGTTTCTAAGGATTGACAGTGTAAAATCCCCTAGTTTGATCCCTATCTTCCAGACAGTTTTAGCTCAAGATGTGATTGTCATCTCATCTTCCCCACAACATGAATGTTGTAGAGCTTGTTCTTAGATTTAATTTGAGTAGTAGAAGTCCTTGATAGGATTTATGTAGTTCAAGTTATGACTTTGACAAATTACAGGTCATCTGAGGTATGTGAATCTGGGTCCTTGAAAGTCACCCAACTTGCAGACAACTTTTGCCCTAGTAGGATGATTCCTATGGATTCTTGGTCAACATGAATGTTGAAGAGCATCTTCTTAGCTTTATAGAGAGTACTAGAAGTACTTGATAGGATTTGTAGAACTCAACTTATGGCTTTGACAAGCCAAGGACATTTTGGTCATTTGGAGGTTATAGGTCATTTCAAGCATAAGGCCATATCTCCTAGTTCCAAGCTTCAAATGGAAAAATCTTCAACATTAAACTTGCTTAGAATGATGTTTTAAGGCTAGTAGGGAGGTCATGAGATGTTGAAAAGGCTCATATCAAAAAGTGATAAAAATGGCCTAAAAATGAGGCATAAGTTAAATAAGTTGAATTTGAAAAATGGAAATCCCAAGTTATAAGTCCAAACTGTAACACCCCACTTCCCAAAATCAATTAAATTAATAAACATTATAAATAAACAAAATCAGAGTTCCAATTTCCCAAGTGGGATATCACATGAAAACAACGTTTCCTTATAAAAAGGTTTTTCTCCAAATACAACGGAATATTAAATATAAAACCAAATAAAAGTTTGATACGTTCACAGGAAAATAAAATATAAGTTCTTCATAAAACAAATAAAAGCGCCCAAGTCCCGTGCTACGTATCAGAGCATCCTAGACTCGACTGTCACACCATAATCCAAGCTAGCTAAGTACCTGGATTATCTGTACTTCCGGAGAAGCACAAACACAACAACAGCAAAGGGGTGAGAAATCATGATCAAAAATATAATGGTAATGTAATACATGTAATAAGGCAGTAAAACACACCAACACATCAATTATTCACCCCAACAACACCATATAACGAACCTACTGTTCAAATTACAATATAACATATTATAATGCAATTATGCAACTCAACACCATGCATGCTGTACCGACTCATTGGTTCATTCAATCGAACCTGGATAGATCACTTACGCTCCTCCTGAGACATGATCTATCCCCCACCATTCTCCACAAAGGAGTACGGATGAATCACTTACGCTCCTCCTGAGACATGATTCATCCCACCAAAACACCATGATATACAAGACACCAATGCATAATTATTATATTCTGGCACGCTAAGTGCACACGATCCTCCTGATCATATCATCATACAACAATGCATATATATAGATATATTACACCAACACCATATAAATCAATCAGATAGTAAACGAATTCATACTATCACACCGGATATAACTACGTCCCCCCCACTCGGGGATACAGGATCCTACTGATCACTACACACATATACATTACTAATTGCTCACCAACAATATTAAGGGAAACGCGTACTATCCCCAAGTACACAAGTTATATCCCATACTCATCATTTTCACACTATAGCAAGGCTAGAAGGATCACACGAGACCAATTCAGACATCTCACCAAAAGTCTCTGAGGTTACTCAGAACCTCCCTAAACCAACACCTCAGCCTATACACCAAAATCAATAATTCATCAACATCAATCCACAATCACAAACATGCCAATAGATATTATACTTACCAATTATCCTATAATTTCTACTCTATAACCGACATTACGGTACATTACCGACACTTCAGAGTCACTCTGAATCTCACCAAGGTCCTAACCATAGTCATTAACGACACTATAGGGAAACAACACATAACTTTCCCAAAGCTATAATCATGGTCATTGCCAACACTACGGTAACAACACATAATCTCATCAGCTTTATATTCCTAGTTACTATCAACACTACAGTAACATCAACAATCCAACAAAATGGATCAATACTACAGTAACATCAACAATCCAACAAAATGGCTCAACATTACAGTTACTATCATCACCATATATATATATACCCCAAAATGCATCATCAGCATTCATCAATCCCCCAACATCAACAATAATCATAGCATGCCAATATAAAACTTTATATAACGATAAACTCCTACGGGGTTAAGGAATCCCCTCTACCCTATACATGTATAAACCATTCCCAATCAAATTTCTCCCCCCTTACCTTATCAATTGGTTGATCGATAGAAATCCTCCTAGAATTGGTCTCTTGGCCTTCCCCTTTTCTCTTCCGTTCTTCGTTCCCTTTTTCTCAATTTCTCAAATGTATCGTACCACTCTCCCCACCCCTTCACATTCTATTTTCTTTATTAAATCTAATCCCAATTAATAAAATAACTTAATAAAATAATACAATATTATTATTAATACTAATAATATTATAATACTAATAATAATAATAATAATAATAATAATAATACTCATTATTAATAATAATAATAATAATAATAATAATAATATCGTTATTTCACCAAAATAATAATAATAATATTAATAATATTAACAAATATAATAAATATAATAATAATAATAATAATAATAATAATATCATTATTTCACCAAAATAATAATAATATTAATAATATTAACAAATATAATAATAATAATAATAATAATAATATCATTATTTCACTAAAATAATAATAATATTAATAATATTAACAAATATAATAAATATAATAATAATAATAATAATATCATTATTTCACCAAAATAATAATAATATTAATAATATTAACAAATATAATAAATATAATAATAATAATAATAATATCATTATTTCACCAAAATAATAATAATATTAATAATATTAATAAATATAATAATAATAATAATAATAATAATAATAATAATAATAATAATAATAATAATAACACCCCCACCAATGTTACTATTATTTTTATATTATTATATTTCACACCAAAATACCACCAATAGTCCTTCCACATTAGGGACACCCACCAAACATCACCAAATACACCCCCACCAAAGGACACACCAACGTATAATATTTAAAATAATTATAAAATGACTAAATAATTAAAATGGGTGTTACAACTCTCCCCCACTTTAATTATTTTCGTCCTCGAAAATTACCTGATGGAAATAGCTCCGGATACGCTTCTCGCATCCTGCTTTCCAACTCCCAGGTCACACTGCCTCCTGCAGCACCTCCCCAAGCTACCTTCACCAAAGGTATCTCTTTCCCTCGGAGATGTTTCATCTTACGGTCCTCGATCCTCAACGGCCTCGTCTCAATAGTAAGATTCTCCCGAACCTGAACATCATCTCTCTGAATAACATGAGATGGATCAGAAACATACTTTCGCAATTGCGACACATGAAACACATCATGTAAGTTCGATAACTCAGGCGGCAACGCCACCCTATAAGCTACAGCACCAATTCTTTGCAGAATTTCATAAGGTCCAATAAACTTAGGATTCAGCTTCTTGGACTTCAATGCACGACCCACACCAGTCATCGGATTAACTCTTAGGAATACATGATCACCTACACAGAATTCCAACTCTTTCCTCCGATTATCATGATAACTTTTCTGCCTACTCTGAGACACTTTCATTTTCTCACGAATCATTTGAATTGTCTCAGTAGTCTGTTGTACAATTTCTGGTCCAAGCACCATATTCTCACCAGTTTCATACCAACACGAAGGAGTCCTACACCTCCTCCCATACAAAGCTTCAAACGGTGCCATTCTGATACTAGAATGGTAACTGTTATTGTACTTGAACTCAATCAATGGTAAATGAGTATCCCACCCACCACCCTTTTCCAACACACAAGCTCTCAACAAATCCTCAAGTGACTGAATAGTCCTCTCCGACTGACCATTAGTTTGCGGATGATAAGCTGAACTCAACTTCAACTTAGTCCCCAAAGCTTCCTGCAAGCTTTTCCAAAATTCCGAAGTAAACCGCGGATCTCTATCCGATACAATACTGGACGGAACGCCATGCAACTTCACAATTACCCGAATATAAATATCCGCCAGCTTCGTTAATGGAAAACTAATGTTGATTGGTACAAAATGTGCAGACTTCGTCAATCGATCCACAATCACCCAGATAGCATCAAAACCTCTCGCTGTATTCGGCAAACCTGTAACAAAATCCATAGTAATGCAATCCCATTTCCAAACCGGAATCTCTAATGGTTACATAAATCCAGAAGGTCTTTGGTGTTCTACCTTCGACTTCTGACACGTCAAACAGGCATACACAAATTGAGCAATGTCTCTTTTCATACCAGACCACCAAAATAATTTCTTCAAATCATGATACATCTTCGTAGCTCCAGGATGAATACTCAGATTACTACGGTGTCCTTCACTCAAAATTGACTTTTTTAATTCCTCATTATCTGGTACACAAATCCTGCCTCTAAATCTCAACACACCTGTACTATCCAATTTAAAGTCACTATCGGAGTCACTTCCTACTCCAGGCATCAAATCTACCAATTTCACATCCAACTTCTGATTTTCTCTAATCATATCCAAGAAGTCATTATTTACCTGCAACATACCCAACATTACACTATCTGCAGTAGTCTCACAAACCATGCTCAAATCTCTAAATTGTTCAATTAACTCAATTTCTTTCACCATCAGAGCTGCCATATGAATTGCTTTCCTACTCAAAGCATCTGCCACTACATTGGCCTTTCCTGGATGATAACTCAAACTGAAGTCATAATCCTTCAAAAATTCCAACCATCTTCTCTGCCTCATATTCAGCTCTTTCTGATCAAACAGGTATCTCAGACTCTTATGATCACTAAACACTTCAAATCTTGAACCATATAAATAATGTCTCCAGATTTTCAACACAAAAACAACCGCAGCTAATTCAAGATCATGAGTCGGATAATTTCGCTCATGCACTCTCAATTGCCGCGATGCATATGCTACTACTTTACCATTCTGCATAAGAACTCCACCTAATCCCATCTTAGACGCATCACAGTACACCACAAACGGTTCACTCGGAGTCGGTAACACTAACACCGGTGCCGTAGTCAATCTCTTTTTCAACTCTTCAAAACTTTCTTCACAAGCAGCGTCCCATACAAAGACTTGGTTCTTTCTCGTTAACTGAGTTAATGGCAACGCCAAATTAGAGAAACCTTCAATAAACATGCGGTAATAACCAGCTAAACCCAGAAAGCTCCTAATTTCTGTCGCTGTCTTCGGCGGTTCCCACTGCAATACTGCACTTACTTTTGACGGATCCACCGCTATTCCATCTTCAGATATTACATGCCCCAAGAAACTCACTTTCCTCAACCAGAAGTCACACTTTGACAATTTAGCAAATAGTTTATTTTCTTTCAACACTTGCAAGGCAATCCTCAAATGTCCTGCATGCTCTTCATCAGATTTAGAATAAATTAATATATCATCAATAAACACTACAATGAACTGATCCAAATAAGAATGGAAAATTCTGTTCATATACTCCATAAATACTCCCGACGCGTTAGTCACTCCAAACGGCATTACAACATATTCGTAATGTCCATATCGAGTCCTAAAGGCAGTCTTCTGAACATCACCTTCTTTTACTCTTATCTGATGATAACCCGATCTTAAGTCGATCTTACTAAATACACGAGCTCCCACCAGCTGGTCCATCAAGTCATCAATCCTAGGTAGAGGATACTTATTCTTAATATTCACTTTATTCAATTGACGGTAATCGATGCACAAACGCATACTACCATCCTTCTTCTTCACCAATAACACTGGAGCTCCCCACGGCGATACACTTGGCCTAATAAACTTCCTATCCAACAATTCTCCAATCTGAGACTTCAACTCAGCCAATTCCACTGCAGACATCCTGTACGGTGCCATAGAAATAGGCCTCGTACCAGGAACAAGATCAATACCAAATTCCACTTCTCGCGTCGGAGGCAATTCCGTAATGTCGTCAGGAAACACTTCCGGAAATTCATTCGCCACAGCTACTTCCTCTATTGACACTTTGCTATCCCCCGATAATGTTGCAAATAAAGCAAACACTCTAGTTTCATCTTCCAACAAGGCCCTCAATTCTTTATTAGACAAAGAACTTGCTAAAGCTTCCTCTTCAGGGGTCAAGAACAACAATTCCTTCCGAAAACAGTCGATGTAGACTCGGTTGAACTCTAACCAGTTCATACCCAGAATAACATCCAATTTACCAAGTGGTAGACAAATCAAATCCACTTCAAATTCTCTACCGAAAATAGTCAGCGGACACTTCAGGCATACCAAAGAAGTAGTCACTGAACCTATAGAGGGTGTCTCAATAGTCATTCGTCTCTCCAGAGTAGACGACACCAATCCTATTCTCTCCACACAATCCACAGAAATAAACGAGTGTGTTGCACCCGTATCAATAATAGCAATCAAAGGAATATTATTGATAATACAAGTACCTTTGATAACACGCTCATCACTGGCAGCTTGAGTCCCTGCTAAGGTAAACACTTTCCCACTAGCCGGAGACGTCTGAGGCTTCTTCGGCTTCTCACAATGTGTACTGATATGACCCTTCTCACCACAGTTATAACAGGTCGGCAAGGTTGCTCTGCAGTCAGCTATCACATGACCTAGTTTCCCACACTTAAAACACTTCTTGGCTTCATTAGGACAATCATTAGCACGGTGTCCTATACCACCGCACCGAAAACATTTCCCTTCAGCAGATGCTCTCCCATCTCTAGGCTTCTTATCAACAACAGCTTTACGTTTTCCCTTATCAGCAACAACACTATAAGGAGTACCACTAAACCTTTGCTTACCCTTACGGTCATTAACAGCTTTGTAGTGCGCAATCCTTGCTCGGTTATCGTTATCATATATCCTGCTCCTACTTACTAGCTCAGGATAGCTCCTGATCTTCTGACAAGCAATTCCCAACTTAATCTCTGGACGCAGTCCATTCTCAAACTTTAAGCACTTAGAAGTCATCGCCCCCTCCACATTATAGTGAGGACAATACTGCACTAGCTCCTCAAATTTAGCAGCATACTCCGCTACCGTCATACTACCCTGCTTCAACTCTAAGAATTCAATTTCCTTAGCACTGCGAATATCTTCTGGAAAATACTTTTCCAAAAAACCCTTCCGAACCACCTCCCAAGTAATGGCGGTTCCAGCAACTTCCAATCTTTGGCGACTATTGTCCCACCAGGCTTCAGCCTCACCTTCCAGCATGTGAGTACCAAATCTCACCTTCTGCTCATCAGTACATTCCATCGTTCTGAAGATCTTCTCAATTGCCTTCAGCCACTTCTGAGCAGCTTCCGGGTCCAGAATTCCTCCTTCAAACGTTGGCGGCTTGTTGCTCCGAAACTGCGCCAAACTCCTGAATTGGGCACCTGCAGTTTGATTCTGATTAGCAACTGTCTGCGCCATTGCTTGCATAGCAGCAGCCAATGCAGCATCGTTCCTTCCTGCCATACTGCTCAAACATAGCAACACCAAGTTAAAAGATATTCAACTACATCATAAAGGACAGACTCAACTCGACTCAACAACACTGGCCGGACGGACCGACCTGCTCTGATACCAATTGTAACACCCCACTTCCCAAAATCAATTAAATTAATAAACATTATAAATAAACAAAATCAGAGTTCCAATTTCCCAAGTGGGATATCACATGAAAACAACGTTTCCTTATAAAAAGGTTTTTCTCCAAATACAACGGAATATTAAATATAAAACCAAATAAAAGTTTGATACGTTCACAGGAAAATAAAATATAAGTTCTTCATAAAACAAATAAAAGCGCCCAAGTCCCGTGCTACGTATCAGAGCATCCTAGACTCGACTGTCACACCATAATCCAAGCTAGCTAAGTACCTGGATTATCTGTACTTCCGGAGAAGCACAGACACAACAACAGCAAAGGGGTGAGAAATCATGATCAAAAATATAATGGTAATGTAATACATGTAATAAGGCAGTAAAACACACCAACACATCAATTATTCACCCCAACAACACCATATAACGAACCTACTGTTCAAATTACAATATAACATATTATAATGCAATTATGCAACTCAACACCATGCATGCGGTACCGACTCATTGGTTCATTCAATCGAACCTGGATAGATCACTTACGCTCCTCCTGAGTCATGATCTATCCCCCACCATTCTCCACAAAGGAGTACGGATGAATCACTTACGCTCCTCCTGAGACATGATTCATCCCACCAAAACACCATGATATGCAAGACACCAATGCATAATTATTATATTCTGGCACGCTAAGTGCACTCGATCCTCCTGATCATATCATCATACAACAATGCATATATATAGATATATTACACCAACACCATATAAATCAATCAGATAGTAAACGAATTCATACTATCACACCGGATATAACTACGTCCCCCCCCCCACTCGGGGATACAGGATCCTACTGATCACTACACACATATACATTACTAATTGCTCACCAACAATATTAAGGGAAACGCGTACTATCCCCAAGTACACAAGTTATATCCCATACTCATCATTTTCACACTACAGCAAGGCTAGAAGGATCACACGAGACCAATTCAGACATCTCACCAAAAGTCTATGAGGTTACTCAGAACCTCCCTAAACCAACACCTCAGCCTATACACCAAAATCAATAATTCATCAACATCAATCCACAATCACAAACATGCCAATAGATATTATACTTACCAATTATCCTATAATTTCTACTCTATAACCGACATTACGGTACATTACCGACACTTCAGAGTCACTCTGAATCTCACCAAGGTCCTAACCATAGTCATTAACGACACTATAGGGAAACAACACATAACTTTCCCAAAGCTATAATCATGGTCATTGCCAACACTACGGTAACAACACATAATCTCATCAGCTTTATATTCCTAGTTACTATCAACACTACAGTAACATCAACAATCCAACAAAATGGATCAATACTACAGTAACATCAACAATCCAACAAAATGGCTCAACATTACAGTTACTATCATCACCATATATATATATACCCCAAAATGCATCATCAGCATTCATCAATCCCCCAACATCAACAATAATCATAGCATGCCAATATAAAACTTTATATAACGATAAACTCCTACGGGGTTAAGGAATCCCCTCTACCCTATACATGTATAAACCATTCCCAATCAAATTTCTCCCCCCTTACCTTATCAATTGGTTGATCGATAGAAATCCTCCTAGAATTGGTCTCTTGGCCTTCCCCTTTTCTCTTCCGTTCTTCGTTCCCTTTTTCTCAATTTCTCAAATGTATCGTACCACTCTCCCCACCCCTTCACATTCTATTTTCTTTATTAAATCTAATCCCAATTAATAAAATAACTTAATAAAATAATACAATATTATTATTAATACTAATAATATTATAATACTAATAATAATAATAATAATAATAATAATAATAATACTCATTATTAATAATAATAATAATAATAATAATAATAATATCGTTATTTCACCAAAATAATAATAATAATATTAATAATATTAACAAATATAATAAATATAATAATAATAATAATACTAATATCATTATTTCACCAAAATAGTAATAATATTAATAATATTAACAAATATAATAATAATAATAATAATAATAATAATAATAATATCATTATTTCACTAAAATAATAATAATATTAATAATATTAACTAATATAATAAATATAATAATAATAATAATAATAATAATATCATTATTTCACCAAAATAATAATAATAATATTAATAATATTAACAAATATAATAAATATAATAATAATAATAATAATATCATTATTTCACCAAAATAATAATAATATTAATAATATTAACAAATATAATAATAATAATAATAATAATAATAATAATAATAATAATAATAATAATAATAACACCCCCACCAATGTTACTATTATTTTTATATTATTATATTTCACATCAAAATACCACCAATAGTCCTTCCATATTAGGGACACCCACCAAACATCACCAAATACACCCCCACCAAAGGACACACCAACGTATAATATTTAAAATAATTATAAAATGACTAAATAATTAAAATGGGTGTTACACAAACCATGTCATGTAATAGGTCATTTTGACTCCAAATGACATTCTAAGAACAATGGTTCAGCCACAATTTTGATTTGAGGCTTGCATCATAGGGCTGCTTTGGAATTTGATTACTTGCATCTTAAGGTACCAAACCAAAACAAGGCAAAACTCAATAAACAAGGAAGTTATGCATTGTATCTCATCTTAAATCTCATGTGGGGATAAATTCAAGTCAGAAACCAAAGTTACAAGGGATATGGCATGAGATACCATGTAAGGAGAATGAGAAATCAAAATACCATGACATGAAAACTTCAATTTCTCATTGGATTGTTCTAAGGGGTTCTAGATGATTCTAAACCACTCTATAAGATGATTGTAACTTGCTCAGATGCAAGGTTGGTGTTAATTGGTGTAGAGAAGAGAGAGTGAGATCCAAAATCTTCCATTGCAAGTCACATTCAATTTCTTCATTCTTCTTCATTGCCATCCCTTTTTTCTTCACAAACCTTTTCCATAGATCCTTCTGAGTGTGTGCATGCTAAATTGAAGCTCCATTGATGGAAGATTGAATGTGTTCCAATTGAATTTGCAAGAAGGCAATTACCATCGAATCTTGAAGTACAAGCTCTCTCCCTCAGAATTTTTGCAAACAGTAGAAGTTTCATCATCCAAGGATTATTCTTGAAGAGTTTCAAGCCTTGAAAGCAAGGATTTCATCATCTACCATATCAAGAAGCCAGGTTTGCAAAATCTCTTTCACCTCATAATCTAGGCATGGTTAGGTTAAGTTATTAGTGTAGAATTGTTAGAGACAACTAGGTGATCAATTCTGAAGAGTTTGAAAGCATTTGATGAAGTTTCAGTGATGGATACCATTTCTTGATGGAGTAAGAACTAGTGATATAGTGAGTTTCAATGCTAGATTGATAGCTTGTTTTAATCAGTGGAATGTGAGGATCATTTTGATATAAAGAAATCTAAGTTTGGTTGAGGTCGAGTATGGATCATATTTTGAGATTAAGTTGGTTGCACCATCGGGTTGCATGCTAGAGGCTCTTTCAATGAAAACCAAGGCTAGGATCATGATCAGGGTGAAAAATGGATCAACTTAGGGTTTTAAACGGTTGAATTTGATGCTGAAATGAAGGAGCACGAGTTGGTGGAAGTTGAGTGCATGGAAGCTGTGTTTTAATGGAGTTTCTGAAAACCCTAGGTTGGGTGAGGAAGACGAAGTCTCGTCCCTTGGATGATTGCTTGACTTTTTGACTTTTCCATGATCCAACGCGCCACATTTGATTTCAGTTTTGGGAGGGAATCAGAAATGCAATGAAACGCCGTGTTTCATTAAAAGGAAGTCTAGGCTTTAGTGGATCCAATTTCTATCAACACCCCCAAGTGAGGCCCAATGGCATAATGAACTGATTTTCTTTGATATTTGCACCGAATCTTTCTCAATTTATTTATGTTTATTCATTGTTTTTTCTGATTTTAATTGGGCCCAGGCGCTTTACTTTCTGCACCCCACGTTTTGAGCCCATCAATAAAATGAACTGTGTATTGTTACTATCTGCACCCATGCTTCATTTTTCATTTTATTTTTATTCCATTTTATTCCAAACTTTAGAAATTCATATTAAATGGAAAAATAATGTTTTTTCATGGGAGTTTTTTCTCCACTTCATATTTTTGTCTAGAAAAATATAAAATAAAAACATTTTCCATATCATGCATTTTGATATTTTTTGCATATTTTCCATTTTAATTGCATATTATTTCTTTTATGTTGATATATGATTTTGTAGAATTTAGTTTAGGTAGCTACCTTAGTATTTTTAGGTCATTCTTTTTAGGATAGTTACATAAATGTTTTAGCCTCCCCCTGGATTTATTCCATATTTTTGTGATAATTTTTAGGTTAGTTTTGATTAGTTGATTCTAGGTTGTGTAGAATTAGGTTAAACTTCAACATAGGTCCATAATAACTTTAGATTTTTGAGTTTTAGGACAATTTAGACTATGGGACATATATGGGTGTTAAGGGTAGGTATGTAGGATCCCTTAGAAATTATATTAGGATTTAATATAGTAGTATACTATTTTTAGTTGATTTTTGTATTGGTTGATTGTTTGTGCTGCCTTTAGGGCATGTTTGCTTTTGTTTGCTTTGCTTTGTGGGCTTGGAGAGCTTGATCTTGTTCTAAGGAGCATTGAGGAGCATAGTAGAAGCCTTGAATATGGATTGAGGAGCTTGGGAGCTTGATCTTCTTTTCTTTTTGTTGTTTTAGGGTTAGGGATTAGGAAGAGTTTAGACTTAGATAACTTCTTTCTTAAACATGGATGGTATCTATCACCTCCATTCCTCCCTGTGATTCAAAGTCCTTACCTGGTATACACCTCTCTCCTTTGGAGGGATAAGTGAGGTACCTAGGAAGTAGAACTTTTGAGGGAACCATTCCTTTGATGTTGAACCCTTATAGGTCACCCTTGGTGGTCAAATAAGCAGTTCAATATCCCCCAGCTTATCCAGCAAGTGATTTCTCTGGTTTGATTGTCTTGAGAGATGTTGAGCTTGAGTTTGAAGATGAAGACTTCATTGAAGAGTGTTGAAGAGGATGAATCATTGAGTATCTCCATTCCAGCTGAAGCATGAGGAGCAACAAGAGCAAGTTGATACTTGGAGATCCCTGAAGATAGTGAAGCCTGAAGGTGGAGCTGATCAAGAAGCTGAAGCTTAAGGGAGAAGATAAGTTGAAACTTATGTTGAAGGGTTGAAACCTGGAAAAGAAATTGATATGTGTCAAGAGTGATTGAAGTCTGAAGACTGGATTGCTGTTGGAAGAGATGAAGCTTGGAGTTGAGAGAGGAGTTGGTCAACTTTCCTCTGTTTTTCTTTTCTGTATTGCTGTGTTTTGTTTGACTTGTTTGATGCATTAGAATAAGTTCATATCTAGAATAGGTAGAATCTAGGAGCATGATTGCACTAGAGGTTGAGTTGCTCCCTCTGCTTGTATTGTTACTGTATGGCTTTGCTTGCGGGTATTCGGTAGAGCCCAGCTCCCTTGCCCATGTGGTTTGTTTGCCTGATGGCATTTTATTTCATTTTATCTATATGATTGCAGTTTACTGTTATTGCTTGATAGCATGTTGTTTATCTTTCAGTATGATTACTGTTATCCATTCTGGCTTGAGGTTGAGATGAGCTTGTGGAGGCTGAAGCCCCACACACATTTCCTCCCTCACTTGCATTGCATGCATTTTACTGTTAAGCTGATGCTTTGTCTGTTTTGGTGTATCATTGACATGATCCCTTAGGACTCTCATTTCCTTTGATAAGGACTTGATGATAGAATTTTAGGTTGAAACCTATGCATGACAACTTCTAGGAGTTCCCTGTTCAAACCTCAACCATAGGATGAATCCATGGCATGATAACAGTAGGACTTGATAGTCTCCCTCCTAGTTGGGCCTGTTCTCTTCTCATCTCAAAACAGTTTAAGATACAGTAATCATGAATGATTTTATTCGTACGTTACGAGCCTTAAGCTATCTGAGAAAGGATTGTGGGAGAGTTTCTTTTCCACAGTCTAGATGTTTAGTATGGTACCCTTTGGGTGACATGCGACGCATTCACTCTCAGGTCATAGTCTCTAGTGCGATTGAAATTGCAAACACAATTAAAAACACTTCTTTCGTAAAAGACAGGAAATAAACTGTAGTTTCCCGAACTACGTGAGCTCTGATCTCTCATGCCTGTTGAGAGTACGTAGGCACAAGATGGCGATGTCTTGGCGAGCTACCTTCCCCCATAACCCTTCGTAGGCCGAACTACATTGACTCTGATTTCTCATTCTCTGATGAGAATACGTAGGCATAAAGCGCGACGCTTTGCTGAGTCATTTTTCTTTTCTGTTTCAGCCAGCCTTGATAGGTAGATAGAATAAAACCAACCCGTCCAAGTAAACACAATAAGCGAGGATCCCGTCGAGTACGACGGACGTGAGGGGTGCTAATACCTTCCCCTTGCGTAACCGACTCCCGAATCCAGACAACGATTGCGATGACCTTGTCTTACCTTTTTCCGTCAGGTTTTTCCGATCGTTTCCTTTCCCGCTCTGAGGGATAAATAACGAAAGGTGGTGACTCTTCTGTCATGTCGGCACCTTATTTTCGCGCAAGCGACATAAGTGATTGAAGATTACTCTGAGAAGCTGAAGCTTGCAGTAAGAGAAGACCAAGTTGAGACTGGTAAAGCAAAGAGAGCTTGAGATCTTGAAGACTAAGTTGATACTTAGGAAGAGGATTCAATTGAGATTGACTGAAGAGCTGAAGCTTGAAGAACAAAGGATAAGTTGACACTTACTTTGAAGCTTGGAGATCCTGAAGGAATCAAGTTGATACTTGTGGTTAAGAGTGAAGCCTGAAGGTGGAATTGATTAAGGAGCTGAAGCTTAGAGAAGAGAGAATAAGTTGAAACTTATGTTGAAGGGTTGAAACCTGGAGAAGCAAATTGACATTTGTCTAGAGTGATTGAGGTCTAAAGACTGAGTTGCTGTTGGAAGAGCTGAAGCTTGGAGTTGAGAGAGGAGTTGATCTGCTTTCTTTTCTGCTTTCTTTTCTGTTTTCTTTTCTGTATTGATGTGCCTTGTTTGACTTGCTTGATGCATTAGAATAAGTTCATATCTAGACTAGGTAGAATCTAGGAGCATGATTGCACTAGAGGTTGAGTTGCTCCCTCTGCTTGTACTGTTACTGTATGGCTTTGCTTGCGGGTATTCGGTAGAGCCCTGCTCCCTTGCCCATGTGGTTTATTTTGCTTGATAGCATGATTTTATTCCTTCTGTATGATTGCAGTCTCCTGTATTTTGCTTGATAGCATGTTTTATTTCAGTATGATTACTGTTATTCATTCTGGCTTGAGGTTGAGATGAGCTTGTGGAGGCTGATGCCCCACACACATTTTCTTTCTCACTTGCATTGCATGCATTTTACTGTATATCTGTTTACTGTTTGAGCTGATGCTTTATCTGTTTCTGTGTATCATTGATATGATCCCTTAGGACTCTCATTTCCTTTGATAAGGAATGGATGATAGAACTTTAGGTTGAAACCTATGCATGATAACTTCTAGGAGTTCCCTGTTTCAAACCTCAACCATAGGATGAATCCTTGGCATGACAACATTAGGACTTGATAGTCTCCCTTTAGTTGGGCCTGTTCTCTTCTCATCTCAAAACAGCTTAAGATACAGTAATCATGAATGGTTTCTTTCGTACGTTACGAGCCTTAAGCTATCTGAGAAAGGATTGTGGGAGAGTTTCTTTTCCACAGTCTGGATGTTTAGTATGGTACCCTTTGGGTGACATGCGACGCATTCACTCTTAGGTCATAGTCTCTAGTGCGATTGAGATTGCAAAAACAATAAAAAACACTTCTTCCGTAAAAGACAGAAAATAATGCGTAGTGTCCCGAACTACGTAAGCTCTGATCTCTCATACCTGTTGAGAGTACGTAGGCACAATACTGATGTATTGGCGAGCTACCTTCCCCATAACCCGTCGTAGGTCGAACTACGTTGACTCTGATTTCTCGTTCTCTAATGAGAATACGTAGGCATAAAGTGTGACGCTTTGCCGAGTCATTTTCGTTTCTGTTTTAAGCCAGCCTTGATAGGTAGATAGATAAAACCAACCCGTCCAGTAAACACAACAAGCGTGGATCCCGTCGAGTACGACGGACGTAAGGGGTGCTAATACCTTCCCCTTGCGTAACCGACTCCCGAACCCAGACAACGGTTGCGACGACCTTGTCTTATTCCTTTTCGTCAGGTTTTTTCCGATCGTTTCCTTCCCCGTTCTGAGGGATAAATAACGAAAGGTGGGGACTCTTCTGTTGTGCCGACACCTTATTTTCGCGAAAGCGACAGTCTGGATACCAAACGAAACTGACCGGAGCCTGAACGCTCAACGTAATAACCTGAGTCTGGATACCCAACGAAACTGACCAGAGCCTGAACGCTCAACGTAATAACCAGAGTCTGGATACCCAACAAAACTGACTGGAGCCTGAATGCTCAACGTAATAACCTGAATCTGGATACCCAACGAAACTGACCGGAGCCTGAACGCTCAACGTAATAACCGGAGTCTGGATACCCAACAAAACTGACCGGAGCCTGAACGCTCAATGTAAAAACCGGAGTCTGGATACCCAACGAAGCTGACCAGAGCCTGAACGCTCAACGTAATAACGGGAGTCTAGATAAACAACGAAACTGACCAGAGCCTGAACGCTCAACGTAATAACCGGAGTATGGATACCCAACGAAACTGAACGGAGCCTGAACGCTCAACGTAATAACCGGAGTCTAGATACTCAACGAAACTGACCGGGCCCTGAACGCACAACGTAATAACTGGAGTCTGGATGCTCAACGAAAATGACTGGAGCCTGAACGCTCAACGTAATAACCGGAGTCTGGATACCCAACGAAACTGACCGGAGCCTGAATGCTCAAGATAATAACCGATGTCTGGATACCCAATAAAACTGATCGGATCCTGAACGCTCAACGTAATAACCGGAGTCAGGATACCAAACAAAATTGACCGGAGCCTCAACGCTTAAAATAATAACCGGAGTCTAGATACCGAACGAAACTGACCGGAGCCTGAACGCCTAACGTAATAACCAGAGTCTGGATATGCAACAAAACTGACCGGACCCTGAACGCCTAACGTAATAACCGGAGTCTGGATACCCAACAAAACTGACCGGAGCCTGAACGCTCAACGTAATAACCGAAGTCTGGATACCAAACGAAACGGACCGGAGCCTGAACGATCAACGTAATACCCGGAGTCTGGATACCCAACGAAATTGACCGGAGCCTGAACGCTCAACATAATAACCGGAGTCTGGATACCCAACAAAACTGACCGGAGCCTGAACGCTCAACGTAATAACCGGAGTCTGGATACCCAACGAAACTGACCGGAGCCTGAACGCTCAACGTAATAACCGGAGTCTGGATACGCGACGAAACTGACCGGAGCCTGAACGCTCAACGTAATAACCGGAGTCTGGATACCCAACGAAATTGACCGGAGCCTGAACGCTCAACGTAATAACCGGAGTCTGGATACCCAACGAAACTGATCGGAGCCTGAACGCTCAACGTAATAACCGGAGTCTGGATACCCAACGAAATTGGCCGGAGCCTGAAGGCTCAACGTAATAACCGGAATCTGGATACTCAACGAAACTGACAGGAGCCTGAACACTCAACGTAATAACCAGAGTCTGGATACTCAAAGAAACTGACTGGAGCCTGAACAATGAACGTAATAACCGGTGTCTGGATACACAACGAAATTGTCCGGAGCCTGATCGTTCAATGTAATAACCGGAGTCTGGATACACAACGAAACTGACCGGAGCCTGAACGCTCAACGTAATAACCGGAGTCTGGATACCCAACAAAACTGACCGGAGCCTGCTCGCTCAACGTAATAATCGGAGTCTGGATACCCAACAAAACTGACCAGAGCCTGAGCGCACAACGTAAAAACCGGAGTCTGGATACCCAACGAAACTGACCGGAGCCTGAACGCTCAACGTAATAACCGAAGTCTGGATACCAAACGAAACTGACCGGAGCCTGAACGCTCAACGTAATAACCTGAGTCTGGATACCCAACGAAACTGACCGGAGCCTGAATGCTCAACGTAATAACCGGAGTCTGGATACCCAACAAAACTGACCGGAGCCTGAACGCTCAATGTAATAACCAGAGTCTAGATACTCAACGAAACTGACCGGACCCTGAACGCACAAAGTAATAACTAGAGTCGGGATGCTCAACGAAAATGACCGGAGCCTGAACGCTCAACGTAATATCGGAGTCTGGATACCCAACGAAACTGACCGCAGTCTGAATGCTCAAGATAATAACCGAAGTTTGGATACCTAATGAAACTGACCGGAGCCTGAACGCTCAACGTAATAACCGGAGTCAGGATACCAAACGAAAATGACCGGAGCCTGAACGCTTAAAATAATAACCGGAGTCTAGATACCGAACGAAACTGACCGGAGCCTGAACGCCTAACGTAATAACCAGAGTCTGGATATGCAACAAAACTGAGCGGACCCTGATCGCTCAACGTAATAACCGGAGTCTGGATACCCAACGAAACTGACCGGAGCCTGAACGCTCAACGTAATAACCGGAGTCTGGATACCCAACGAAACTGACCGGAGCCTGAACGCTCAACGTAATAACCGGAGTCTGGATACCCAACGAAATTGACCGGAGCCTGAAGGCTCAACGTAATAACCGGAGTCTGGATACTCAACGAAACTGACCGGATCCTGAACACTCAACGTAATAACCAGAGTCTGGATACTCAACGAAACTGACTGGAGCCTGAACGATCAACGTAATAACCGGTGTCTGAATACACAACGAAATTGACCGGAGCCTGATTGTTCAACGTAATAACCGGAGTCTGGATACACAACGAAACTGACCGGAGCCTGAACGCTCAACGTAATAACCGGAGTCTAGATACCCAACGAAACTGACCGGAGCCTAAACGCTCAACGTAATAACCGGAGTCTGGATACCCAACGAAACTGACCAGAGCCTGCTCGCTCAACGTAATAATCGGAGTCTGGATACCCAACAAAACTGACCAGAGCCTGAACGCTCAACGTAAAAACTGGAGTCTGGATACCCAACAAAACTGACCGGAGCCTGAACGCTCAACGTAATAACCGAAGTCTGGATACCAAACGAAACTGACCGGAGCCTGAACGCTCAACGTAATAACCTAAGTCTGGATACCCAACGAAATTGACCGGAGCCTGAATGCTCAACGTAATAACCGGAGTCTGGATACCCAACAAAACTAACCGGAGCCTGAACGCTCAATGTAATAACCAGAGTCTGGATACCCAACAAAACTGACCGGAGCCTGAACGCTCAATGTAAAAACCGGAGTCTGGATACCCAACGAAGCTGACCAGAGCCTGAATGCTCAACGTAATAACGGGAGTCTAGATAAACAACGAAACTGACCAGAGCCTGAACGCTCAACGTAATAACCGGAGTATGGATACCCAACGAAACTGAACGAAGCCTGAACGCTCAACGTAATAACCGGAGTCTAGATACTCAACGAAACTGATCGGGCCCTGAACGCACAACGTAATAACTGGAGTCTGGATGCTCAACAAAAATGACTGGAGCCTGAACGCTCAACGTAATAACCGGAGTCTGGATACCCAACGAAACTGACCGGAGCCTGAATGCTCAAGATAATAACCGAAGTCTGGATACCCAATGAAACTGATCGGGTCCTGAACGCTCAACGTAATAACCGGAGTCAGGATACCAAACAAAATTGACCGGAGCCTGAACGCCTAAAATAATAACCGGAGTCTAGATACCGAACGAAACTGACCGGAGCCTGAACGCCTAACGTAATAACCAGAGTCTGGATATGCAACGAAACTGACCGGACCCTGAACGCTCAACGTAATAACCGGAGTCTGGATACCCAACGAAACTGACCGGAGCCTGAACGCTCAACGTAATAACCGAAGTCTGGATACCCAACGAAATTGACCGGAGCCTGAACGCTCAACATAATAACCGGAGTCTGGATACCCAAAAAAACTGACCGGAGCCTGAACGCTCAACGTAATAACCGAAGTCTGGATACCCAACGAAACTGACGGGAGCCTGAACGCTCAACGTAATAACCGGAGTCTGGATACGCGACAAAACTGACCGGAGCCTGAACGCTCAACGTAATAACCGGAGTCTGGATACCCAACGAAATTGACCGGAGCCTGAACGCTCAATGTAATAACCGGAGTCTGGATACCCAACGAAACTGACCAGTGCCTGAACGCTCAACGTAATAACCGGAGTCTGGATACCCAACGAAATTGACCGGAGCCTGAAGGCTCAACGTAATAACCGGAATCTGGATATTCAACGAAACTGACGGGAGCCTGAACACTCAACGTAATAACCAGAGTCTGGATACTCAACGAAACTGACTGGAGCCTGAACAATCAACGTAATAACCGGTGTATGGATACACAACGAAATTGTCCGGAGCCTGATCGTTCAATGTAATAACAGGAGTCTGGATACACAACGAAACTGACCGGAGCCTGAACGCTCAACGTAATAACCGGAGTCTGGATACCCAACAAAACTGACCGGAGCCTGCTCGCTCAACGTAATAATCGGAGTCTGGATACCCAACAAAACTGACCAGAGCCTGAGCGCTCAACGTAAAAACCGGAGTCTGGATACCCAACAAAACTGACCGGAGCCTGAATGCTCAACGTAATAACCGAAGTCTGGATACCAAACGAAACTGACCGGAGCCTGAACGCTCAACGTAATAACCTGAGTCTGGATACCCAACGAAACTGACCGGAGCCTGAATGCTCAACGTAATAACCGGAGTCTAGATACCCAACAAAACTGACCGGAGCCTGAACGCTCAATGTAATAACCAGAGTCTAGATACTCAACGAAACTGACCGGACCCTGAACGCACAAAGTAATAACTAGAGTCGGGATGCTCAACGAAAATGACCGGAGCTTGAACGCTCAACGTAATATCGGAGTCTGGATACCCAACGAAACTGACCGCTGTCTGAATGCTCAAGATAATAACCGAAGTTTGGATACCCAATGAAACTGACCGGAGCCTGAACGCTCAACGTAATAACCGGAGTCAGGATACCAAACGAAAATGACCGGAGCCTGAACGCTTAAAATAATAACCAGAGTCTAGATACCGAACGAAACTGACCGGAGCCTGAACGCCTAACGTAATAACCAGAGTCTGGATATGCAACGAAACTGAGCGGACCCTGATCGCTCAACGTAATAACCGGAGTCTGGATACCCAACGAAACTGACCGGAGCCTGAACGCTCAATGTAATAACCGGAGTCTGGATACCCAACGAAACTGACCGGAGCCTGAACGCTCAACGTAATAACCGGAGTCTGGATACCCAACGAAATTGACCGGAGCCTGAAGGCTCAACGTAATAACCGGAATCTGGATACTCAACGAAACTGACCGGAGCCTGAACACTCAACGTAATAACCGGAGTCTGGATACTCAACGAAACTGACTGGAGCCTGAACGATCAACGTAATAACTGGTGTCTGGATACACAACGAAATTGACCGGAGCCTGATTGTTCAACGTAATAACCGGAGTCTGGATACAAAACGAAACTGACCGGAGCCTGAACGCTCAACGTAATAACCGGAGTCTAGATACCCAACGAAACTGACCGGAGCCTAAACGCTCAACGTAATAACCGGAGTCTGGATACCCAACGAAACTGACCGGAGCCTGCTCGCTCAACGTAATAATCGGAGTCTGGATACCCAACAAAACTGACCAGAGCCTGAACGCTCAACGTAAAAACTGGAGTCTGGATACCCAAAAAAACTGACCGGAGCCTGAACGCTCAACGTAATAACCTGAGTCTGGATACCCAACGAAATTGACCGGAGCCTGAATGCTCAACGTAATAACCGGAGTCTGGATACCCAACAAAACTGACTGGAGCCTGAACGCTCAATGTAAAAACCGGAGTCTGGATACCCAAAGAAACTGACCGGAGCCTGAACGCTCAACGTAATAACGGGAGTCCGGATACACAACGAAACTGACCGGAGCCTGAACGCTCAACATAATAACGGGAGTCTGGATACCCAACGAAACTGAACGGAGCCTGAACGCTCAACGTAATAACCAGAGTCTAGATACTCAACGAAACTGACCGGACCCTGAACGCACAAAGTAATAACTAGAGTTTGGATGCTCAACGAAAATAACCGGAGCCTGAACGCTCAACGAAATAACCAGAGTCTGGATACCCAACGAAACTGACCGCACTCTGAATGCTCAAGATAATAACCGAAGTCTGGATACCCAATGAAACTGACCGGAGCCTGAACGCTCAACGTAATAACAGGAGTCAGGATACCGAACGAAACTGACCGGAGCCTGAACGCCTAACGTAATAACCAGAGTCTGGATATGCAATGAAACTGACCGAACCCTGATCGCTCAACGTAATAACCGGAGTCTGGATACCCAACGAAACTGACCGGAGCCTGAAAGCTCAACGTAATAACCAGAGTCTGGATACCCAACGAAACTGACCGGAGCCTGAACGCTCAACGTAATAACCAGAGTCTGGATACCCAACGAAATTGACCGGAGCCTGAAGGCTCAACGTAATAACCGGAGTCTGGATACTCAACGAAACTGACCGGAGCCTGAACACTCAACGTAATAACCGGAGTCTGGATACTCAACGAAACTGACTGGAGCCTGAACGATCAACGTAATAACCGGTGTTTGGATACACAACGAAATTGACCGGAGCCTGAACACTCAACGTAATAACCGGAGTCTGGATACTCAACGAAACTGACTGGAGCCTGAACGATCAACGTAATAACTGGTGTCTGGATACCCAACGAAACTGACTGGAGCCTAAACGCTCAACGTAATAATCGGAGTCCGGATACCCAACAAAACTGACCGGAGCCTGCTCGCTCAACGTAATAATCGGAGTCTGGATACCCAACAAAACTGACCAGAGCCTGAACGCTCAACATAAAAACCGGAGTCTGGATACCCAACAAAACTGACCGGAGCCTGTGCACTCAACGTAATAACCGAAGTCTGGATACCATAAGAAACTGACCGGAGCCTGAACGCTCAACGTAATAACCTGAGTCTGGATACCCAACGAAACTGACCGGAGCCTGAATGCTCAACGTAATAACCGGAGTCTGGATACCCAACAAAACTGACCGGAGCCTGAACGCTCAATGTAAAAACCGGAGTCTGGATACCCAACGAAACTGAGCGGAGCCTGAATGCTCAACGTAATAACCGGAGTCTGGATACCCAACAAAACTGACCGGAGCCTGAACGCTCAATGTAAAAACCGGAGTCTGGATA
Organism: Lathyrus sativus; assembly: GCA_963859935.3. NCBI lineage: Eukaryota > Viridiplantae > Streptophyta > Magnoliopsida > Fabales > Fabaceae > Lathyrus > Lathyrus sativus. The sequence continues at coordinate 257,125,206 of OZ012736.1, read as the reverse complement.
CCCAAAGAAACTGACCGGAGCCTGAACGCTCAACGTAATAACGGGAGTCCGGATACACAACGAAACTGACCGGAGCCTAAACGCTCAACATAATAACGGGAGTCTGGATACCCAACAAAACTGAACGGAGCCTGAACGCTCAACGTAATAACCAGAGTCTAGATACTCAACGAAACTGACCGGACCCTGAACGCACAAAGTAATAACTAGAGTTTGGATGCTCAACAAAAATAACCGGAGCCTGAACGCTCAATGTAATAACCAGAGTCTGGATACCCAACGAAACTGACCGCAGTCTGAATGATCAAGATAATAACCGAAGTCTGGATACCCAATGAAACTGACCGGAGCCTGAACGCTCAACGTAATAACCGGAGTCAGGATACCAAACGAAATTGATCGGAGCCTGAACGCTTAAAATAAAAACCGGAGTCTAGATACCGAACGAAACTGACTGGAGCCTGAACGCCTAACGTAATAACCAGAGTCTGGATATGCAACGAAACTGACCGGACCCTGATCGCTCAACGTAATAACCGGAGTCTGGATACCCAACGAAACTAACCGGAGCCTGAACGCTCAACGTAATAACCGGAGTCTGGATACCCAACGAGATTGACCGGAGCCTGAACACTCAACGTAATAACCGGAGTCTGGATACCCAACGAAATTGACCGGAGCCTGAAGGCTCAACGTAATAACCGGAATCTGGATACTCAACGAAACTGACCGGAGCCTGAACACTCAACGTAATAACCGGAGTCTGGATACTCAACGAAGTTGACTGGAGCCTGAACGATCAACGTAATAACCGGTGTCTGGATACACAACGAAATTGACCGGAGCCTGATCGTTCAATGTAATAACCGGAGTCTGGATACACAACGAAACTGACCGGAGCCTGAACGCTCAACGTAATAACCGGAGTCTAGATACCCAACGAAACTGACCGGAGCCTAAACGCTCAATGTAATAACCGGAGTCTGGATACCCAACGAAACTGACCGGAGCCTGCTCGCTCAACGTAATAATCGGAGTCTGGATACCCAACAAAACTGACCAGAGCCTGAACGCTCAACGTAAAAACCGGAGTCTGGATACCCAACAAAACTGACCGGAGCCTGAACGCTCAACGTAATAACCGAAGTCTGGATACCAAACGAAACTTACCGGAGCCTGAACGCTCAACGTAATAACCTGAGTCTGGATACCCAACGAAACTGACCGGAGCCTGAATGCTCAACGTAGTAACCGGAGTCTGGATACCCAACAAAATTGACCGGAGCCTGAACGCTCAATGTAAAAACCGGAGTCTGGATACCCAAAGAAACTGACCGGAGCCTGAACGCTCAACGTAATAACGGGAGTCCGGATACACAACGAAACTGACCGGAGCCTGAATGCTCAACATAATAACGGGAGTCTGGATACCCAACGAAACTGAACGGAGCCTGAACGCTCAACGTAATAACCAGAGTCTAGATACTCAACAAAACTGACCGGACCCTGAACGCACAAAGTAATAACTAGAGTTTGGATGCTCAACGAAAATAACCGGAGCCTGATCGCTCAACGTAATAACAAGAGTCTGGATACCCAACGAAACTGACCGCAGTCTGAATGCTCAAGATAATAACCGAAGTCTGGATACCCAATGAAACTGACCGGAGCCAGAACGCTCAACGTAATAACCGGAGTCAGGATACCAAACGAAAATGACCGGAGCCTGAACGCTTAAAATAATAACCGGAGTCTAGATACCGAACGAAACTGACCGGAGCCTGAACGCCTAACGTAATAACCAGAGTCTGGATATGCAACGAAACTGACCGGACCCTGATCGCTCAACGTAATAACCGGAGTCTGGATACCCAACGAAACTGACCGGAGCCTAAACGCTCAACGTAATAACCGGAGTCTGGATACCCAACGAAATTGACCGGAGCCTGAAGGCTCAACGTAATAACCAGAATCTGGATACTCAACGAAACTGACCGTAGCCTGAACACTCAACGTAATAACCGGAGTCTGGATACTCAACGAAACTGACTGGAGCCTGAACGATCAACGTAATAACCGTTGTCTGGATACACAACGAAATTGACCGGAGCCTGATCGTTCAACGTAATAACCGGAGTCTGGATACACAACGAAACTGATCGGAGCCTGAACGCTCAACGTAATAACCGTAGTCTAGATACCCAACGAAACTGACCAGAGCTTAAACGCTCAACGTAATAACCGGAGTCTGGATACCCAACGAAACTGACCGGAGCCTGCTCGCTCAACGTAATAACCGGAGTCTGGATACCCAACAAAACTGACTAGAGCCTGAATGCTCAACGTAAAAACCGGAGTCTGGATACCCAACGAAACTGACCGGAGCCTGAACGCTCAACGTAATAACCGGAGTCTGGATACACAACAAAACTGACCGGAGCCTGAACACTCAACGTAATAACCGGAGTCTGGATACCCAACGAAACTGAACGGAGCCTGAACGCTCAACGTAATAACCAGAGTCTGGATACTCAACAAAACGGACCGGAGTCTGAACGCACAATGTAATAACCGGAGTCTGGGTACTCAACGAAACTGACCGGACCCTGAACGCACAACGTAATAACTGGAGTCTGGATGCTCAACAAAAATGACCGGAGCCTGAACGCTAACGTAATAACCGGAGTCTGGATACCCAACGAAACTGACCGGAGCCTGAACGCTGAATGTAATAACCGGAGTTTAGATACCCAAAAAAACTGACCGGAGCCTAAATGCTCAACGTAATAACCGGAGTCTGGATACCTAATGAAACTGACCGGAGCCTGAACGCTCAACATATTAATCGGAGTCTGGATACCCAACAAAACTGACCGGAGCCTGAACGCTCAATGTAAAAACCGGAGTCTGGATACCCAATGAAACTGACCGGAGCCTGAATGATCAACGTAATAACCGAAGTCTGGATACGCAACGAAACAGATCGGAGCCTGAACGCTCAACGTAATAACCGGAGTCTGGATACCCAACGAAACTGACCGGAGCCTGAACGCTCAACGTAATAACCGGAGTCTGGATACCCAACGAAACTGACCGGAGCCTAAACGCTCAATGTAATAACCGGAGTCTGGATACCCAACGAAATTGACCGGAGCCTGAAGGCTCAACGTAATAACCAGAATCTGGATACTCAACGAAACTGACCGTAGCCTGAACACTCAACGTAATAACCGGAGTCTGGATACTCAACGAAACTGACTGGAGCCTGAACGATCAACATAATAACCGTTGTCTGGATACACAACGAAATTGACCGGAGCCTGATCGTTCAACGTAATAACCGGAGTCTGGATACACAACGAAACTGATCGGAGCCTGAACGCTCAACGTAATAACCGTAGTCTAGATACCCAACGAAACTGACCAGAGCTTAAACGCTCAACGTAATAACCGGAGTCTGGATACCCAACGAAACTGACCGGAGCCTGCTCGCTCAACGTAATAACCGGAGTCTGGATACCCAACAAAACTGACTAGAGCCTGAATGCTCAACGTAAAAACCGGAGTCTGGATACCCAACGAAACTGACCGGAGCCTGAACGCTCAACGTAATAACCGGAGTCTGGATACACAACAAAACTGACCGGAGCCTGAACACTCAACGTAATAACCGGAGTCTGGATACCCAACGAAACTGAACGGAGCCTGAACGCTCAACGTAATAACCAGAGTCTGGATACTCAACAAAACGGACCGGAGTCTGAACGCACAATGTAATAACCGGAGTCTGGGTACTCAACGAAACTGACCGGACCCTGAACGCACAACGTAATAACTGGAGTCTGGATGCTCAACAAAAATGACCGGAGCCTGAACGCTAACGTAATAACCGGAGTCTGGATACCCAACGAAACTGACCGGAGCCTGAACGCTGAATGTAATAACCGGAGTTTAGATACCCAAAAAAACTGACCGGAGCCTAAATGCTCAACGTAATAACCGGAGTCTGGATACCCAATGAAACTGACCGGAGCCTGAACGCTCAACATATTAATCGGAGTCTGGATACCCAACAAAACTGACCGGAGCCTGAACGCTCAATGTAAAAACCGGAGTCTGGATACCCAATGAAACTGACCGGAGCCTGAATGATCAACGTAATAACCGAAGTCTGGATACGCAACGAAACTGATCGGAGCCTGAACGCTCAACGTAATAACCGGAGTCTGGATACCCAACGAAACTGACCGGAGCCTGAACGCTCAACGTAATAACCAGAGTCTGGATACCCAACGAAACTGACCGGAGCCTGAACGCTCAACGTAATAACCAGAGTCTGGATACCGAACGAAATTGACCGGAGCCTGAACGCTCAATGTAATAACCGGAATTTGGATACTCAAGGAAACTGACCGGAGCCTGAACGCTCAATGTAATAATCGGAGTCTGGATACTCAAAGAAACTGACTGGAGCCTGAACGATCAACGTAATAACCGGTGTCTGGATACACAACGAAATTGACCGGAGCCTGATCGCTCAACGTAATAACTGGAGTCTGGATACACAACGAAACTGACCGGAGCCTGAACGCTCAACGTAATAACCGGAGTCTGTATACCCAACGAAACTGACCGGAGCCTAAACGCTCAACGTAATAACCGGAGTCTGGATACCCAACAAAATTGACCGTAGCCTGAACGCTCAATGTAATAACCGGAATCTGGATACTCAACGAAACTAACCAGAGCCTGAATGCTCAATGTAATAACCAGAGTCTGGATACTCAACGAAACTAACTTAGGCCTGAACGATCAACGTAATAACTGGAGTCTGGATACACAACGAAACTGACCAGAGCCTGAACGCTCAACGTGATAACCGGAGTCTAGATACCCAACAAAACTGACCGGAGCCTGAACGCTCCATGTAATAATCGGAGTCTGGATACCCAACGAAACTGACCGGAGCCTGAACCCTCAACGTAATAACCGGAGTCTGGATACCCAACAAAACTGACAGGAGCCTGAACCCTCAACGTAAAAACCGGAGTCTGGATACCTAACGAAACTGACCGGAGCCTGAACGCTCCATGTAATAATCGGAGTCTGGATACCCAACGAAACTGACCGGAGCCTGAACCCTCAACGTAATAACCGGAGTCTGGATACCCAACAAAACTGACAGGAGCCTGAACCCTCAACGTAAAAACCGGAGTCTGGATACCCAACGAAAATGACTAGAGCCTGAACACACAACGTAATAACTGGAGTCTGGATGCTCAACGAAAATGACTAGAGCCTGAACACACAACGTAATAACTGGAGTCTGGATACTCAACGAAAATGACTAGAGCCTGAACGCACAAAGTAATAACTAGAGTTTGGATGCTCAACGAAAATAACCGGAGCCTTAACGCTCACCGTAATAACCAGAGTCTGGATACCCAACGAAACTGACCGCAGTCTGAATGCTCAAGATAATAACCGAAGTCTGGATACCCAATGAAACTGACCGGAGCCTGAACGCTCAACGTAATAACCGGAGTCAGGATACCAAACGAAAATGACCGGAGCCTGAACGCTTAAAATAATAACCGGAGTCTAGATACCGAACGAAACTGACCGGAGCCTGAACGCCTAACGTAATAACCAGAGTCTGGATATGCAACGAAACTGACCGGACCCTGATCGCTCAACGTAATAACCGGAGTCTGGATACCCAACAAAACTGACCGGAGCCTGAACGCTCAACGTAATAACCAAAGTCTGGATACCGAACGAAACGGACCGGAGCCTGAACGCTCAACGTAATAACCGGAGTCTGGATACCCAACGAAATTGACCGGAGCCTGAACACTCAATGTAATAACCGGAATCTGGATACTCAATGAAACGAACCGGAGCTTGAATGCTCAATGTAATAACCAGAGTCTAGATACTCAACAAAATTGACTGGAGCCTGAACGATCAACGTAATAACCAGAGTCTGGATACACAACGAAACTGACCGGAGCCTGAACGCTCAACGTGATAACCGGAGTCTGGATACCCAACGAAACTGACCGGAGCCTGAACGCTCAATGTAATAATCGGAGTCTGGATACCCAACAAAACTGACCGGAGCCTGAACGCTCAACGTAAAAACCGGAGTCTGGATACCCAACGAAACTGACCGGAGCCTGAACGATCAACGTAATAACCGGAGTCTGGATACACAACAAAACTGACCGGAGCCTGAACACTCAACGTAATAACCGGAGTCTGGATACCCAACGAAACTGAACGGAGCCTGAACGCTCAACGTAATAACCAGAGTCTGGATACTCAACAAAACTGACCGGAGTCTGAACGCACAACGTAATAACCGGAGTCTGGGTACTCAACGAAACTGACCGGACCCTGAACGCACAACGTAATAACTGGAGTCTGGATGCTCAACAAAAATGACCGGAGCCTGAACGATCAACGTAATAACCGAAGTCTTGATACGCAACGAAACTGACCGCAGTCTGAACGCTCAACGTAATAACCGGAGTCTGGATACCCAACGAAACTGACCGGAGCCTGAACGCTCAACCTAATAACCGAAGTCTGGATACCCAACAAAACTGACCAGAGCCTGAACGCTCAACGTAATAACCAGAGTCTGGATACCCTACGAAACTGAACGGAGCCTGAACGCTCAACTTAATAACCGGAGTATGGATACCCAACAAAACTAACCGGAGCCTGAACGCTCAACGTAAAAACCGGAGTCTGGGTACCCAACGAAACTGACCGGAGCCTGAACACTCAAGGTAATAACCGGAGTCTGGATACCCAACGAAACTGACCGGAGCCTGCTCGCTCAACGTAATAACTGGAGTCTGGATACCCAACGAAACTGACCGGAGCCTGAACGCTCAACGTAATAACCGTAGTCTAGATACCCAACGAAACTGACCTGAGCCTGAACGCTCAACGTAATAACCGGAGTCTGGATACCCAACGAAACTGACCGGAGCCTGAACGTTCAACGTAATAACCGGAGTCTGGATACCCAACGAAATTGACCGGAGTCTGGATACCCAACGAAATTGACCGGAGCCTGACGGCTCAACGTAATAACCGGAGTCTGGATACTAAACGAAACTGACCGGAGCCTGAACGCTCAACGTAATAACCGGAATCTGGATACTCAATGAAACTGACTGGAGCCTGAACGATCAACGTAATAATCGGAGTCTGGATACACAACAAAATTGATCGGAGCCTGATCGCTCAACGTAATAACCGGAGTCTGGATACCCAACGAAACTGACCGGAGCCTGAACCCTCAACGTAATAACCGGAGTCTGGATACCCAACAAAACTGACAGGAGCCTGAACGCTCAACGTGAAAACCGAAGTCTGGATACCCAACGAAACTGACCGGAGCCTGAACGCTCAACGTAATAACCGGAGTCTGGATACACAACAAAACTGACCGGAGCCTGAATGCTCAACGTAATAACCGGAGTCTGGATACCCAACGAAATTGAACGGAGCCTGAACGCTCAACGTAATTACCGGAGTCTGGATACTCAAAGAAACTGACTGGAGCCTGAACACACAACGTAATAACCGGAGTTTGGGTACCCAACGAAACTGACCAGAGCCTGAACACTCAACGTAATAACCGGAGTCTGGATACCCAACGAAACTGACCGGAGCCTGCTCGCTCAACGTAATAACTGGAGTCTGGATACCCAATGAAACTGACCGGAGCCTGAACACTCAACGTAATAACCGGAGTCTGGATACACAACAAAACTGACCAGAGCCTGAACGCTCAACGTGATAACCGGAGTCTAGATACCCAACGAAACTGACCGGAGCCTGAACGCTCCATGTAATAATCGGAGTCTGGATACCCAACGAAACTGACCGGAGCCTGAACCCTCAACGTAATAACCGGAGTCTGGATACCCAACGAAACTGACCGGAGCCTAAACGCTCAATGTAATAACCGGAGTCTGGATACACAACGAAACTGAATGAAGCCTGAATGCTCAACGTAATAACCGGAGTCTGGATACCCAACGAAACTGACCGGAGTCTGAACGCTCAACGTAATAACCGGAGTCTGGATACTCAACGAAACTGACTGGAGCCTTAACGATCAACCTAATAACCGGAGTCGGGATACACAACAAAACTGACCGGAGCCTGAACGCTCAACGTAATAACCGGAGTCTGGATACCCAACAAAACTGACCGGAGTCTGAACGCTCAATGTAATAACCGGAGTCTGGATACCCAATGAAACTGACCGAAGCCTGAACCCTCAACGTAATAACAGAGTCTGGATACCCAACAAAACTGACCGGAGCCTGAACGCTCAACGTGAAAACCGGAGTCTGGATACCCAACGAAACTGACGAGAGCCTGAACGCTCAATGTAATAACCGGAGTCTGGATAACCAACGAAATTGATCGGAGCCTGAACGTTCAACGTAATAACCGGAGTCTGGATATCCAACGAAATTTACCGGAGCCTGAAGGCTCAACGTAATAACCGGAATCTGGATACTCAACGAAACTGACCGGAGCCTGAACGCTCAACGTAATAACCGGAGTCTGGATACTCAACGATACTGAGGGGAGCCTGAACGATCACCGTAATAACCGGAGTCTGGATACCCAACGAAACTGAACGGAGCCTGAACGCTCAACGTAATAACCGGAGTCTGGATACTCAACGAAACTGACCGGACCCTGAATGCACAACGTAATAACTGGAGTCTGGATGCTCAACGAAAATGACTGGAGCCTGAACGCTCAACGTAATAACCAAAGTCTGGATACCCAATGAAACTGACCGGAGCCTGAACGCTCAACGTAATAACCGGAGTCAGGATACCAAACGAAATTGACCGGAGCCTGAACGCTTAACGTAATAACCGGAGTCTAGATACCGAACGAAACTGACCGGAGCCTGAACGCCTAACGTAATAACCAGAGTCTGGATATACAACGAAACTGACCGGAGCCTGAACGCTCAACGTAATAACCAGAGTCTTGATACCCAACAAAACTGACCGGAGCCTGAACGAACAACGTAATAACTGAAGTCTGGATACCAAACGAAACTGACCGGAGCCTGAAGGCTCAATGTAATAACCGGAATCTGGATACTCAACAAAACTGACCAGAGCCTGAACGCTCAACGTAATAACCGGAGTCTAGATACTCAACGAAACTGATTGGAGCCTGAATGATCAACGTAATAACCGGAGTCTGGATACACAACAAAATTGACCGGAGCCGGATCTCTCAACGTAATAACCAGAGTCTGGATACACAACCAAACTGACCGGAGCCTGAATGCTCAAAGTAATAACCGGAGTCTGGATACCCAACGAAACTGACCGGAGCCTGAATGCTCAACGTAATAACTGGAGTCTGGATACCCAAATACCCAACGAAACTGACCGGAGCCTGAACGCTTAACGTAGTAACCGGAGTCTGTATACCCAACGAAACTGACCGGAGCCTGAACGCTCAACGTAATAACCGAAGTCTAGATACCCTACGAAACTGAACAGAGCCTGAACGCTCAACATAATAACCGGAGTATGGATACCCAACAAAACTGACTGGAGCCTGAACGCTCAGCGTAAAAACCGGAGTCTGGATACCCAACGAAACTGACCGGAGCCTGAACATTCAACGTAATAACTGAAGTCTGGATACCCGACGAAACTGAACGGAGCCTGAACGCTCAACGTAATAACCGGAGTCTGGATACCCAACGAAACGGACCGGAGCCAGAACGCTCAATGTAATAACCGGAGTCTGGATACCCAACGAAACTGACCAGAGCCTGAACCCTCAACGTAATAACCGGAGTCTGGATACCCAACAAAACTGACTGGAGCCTGAACGTTCAACGTAAAAACCATAGTCTGGATACCCAAAAAAACTGACCAGAGCCTGAACGCTCAACGTAAAAACCGGAGTCTGGATACCCAACGAAACTGACCGGAGCCTGAACGCTCAACGTAATAATCGGAGTCTGGATACCCAACGAAATTGACCGGAGCCTGAAGGCTCAACGTAATAACCGGAATCTGGATACTCAACAAAACTGACAAGAGCCTGAACGCTCAACGTAATAACCGGAGTCTGGATACTATCCGAAACTGACTCGAGCCTGAAAGATCAATGTGATAACCGGAGTCTGGATACATAATGAAATTGATCGGAGCTTGATCGCTCAACGTGATAACCGGAGTCTGGATACACAACGAAACTGACTGGAGCTTGGACGCTCAACGTAATAACCGGAGTCTGGATACCCAACGATACTGACCGGAGCCTGAACGCTCAACGTAAAAACCAGAGTCTGGATACCCAACGAAACTGACCGGAGCCTAAACGCTCAACGTAATAACCGGAGTCTGGATACCCAACGAAACTGACCAGAGCCTGAACGCTTAACGTAATAACCGGAGTCTGGATACCCAACAAAACTAACCGGAGCCTGAACGCTCAACGTAAAAACCAGAGTCTGGATACCCAACAAAACTGACCGGAGCCTGAACGCTCAACGTAAAAATCGGAGTCTGGATACCCAACGAAACTGACCGGAGCCTGAACGCTCAATGTAATAACTGAAGTCTGGATACCAAACGAAACTGACCGGAGTCTGAACACTCAACGTAAAAACTGGTGTCGGGATACCCAACAAAATTGACCGGAGCCTGAACGCTCAACGTAATAACCAGAGTCTGGATACACAACGAAACTGACCGGAGCCTGAACGCTCAACGTAATAACCGGAGTCTGGATACCCAACGAAACTGAACGGAGCCTGAACGCTCAACGTAATAACTGGAGTCTGGATGCTCAACGAAAATGATCAGAGCCGGAACGCTCAACGTAATAACCGGAGTCTGGACACCCAACGAAACTAACCGGAGTCTGGACACCCAACAAAAGTGACTGGAGCCTGAACGCTCAACGTAAAAACCAGAGTCTGGATACCCAATGAAACCGACCGGAGCCTGAACACTCAACGTAATAACCGAAGTCTGGATACCCAACGAAACTGACCGGAGCCTGCTCGCTCAACTTAATAACCGGAGTCTGGATACCCAACGAAACTGACCGGAGCCTGAACACTAAACGTAATAACCGGAGTCTGGATACCCAAAGAAACTGACTGTAGCCTGAACGCTCAATGTAATAACAGGAGTCTGGATACCCAACGAAACGGACCAGAGCCTAAACGCTCAATGTAATAACCGGAGTCTGGATACCCAACGAAACTGACTGAAGCCTGAACCCTCAATGTAATAACCGAAGTCTAGATACACAACGAAACTGACTGGAGCCTGAACGCTCAACGTAATAACCGGAGTCTAAATACCCAACGAAACTGACTGGAGCCTGCTCGCTCAACGTAATAACCGGAGTCTGGATACCCAACGAAACTGACCGGAGCCTGAACGCTCAACGTAATAACCGGAGTCTGGATACTCAACGAAACTGACCGGAGCCTGAACGCACAACGTAATTACCGGAGTCTGGATGCGCAACGAAAATGACCGGAGCCTGAACGCTCAACGTAATAACCGGAGTCTGGACACCCAACGAAACTGACCGGAGCCTGAACATTCAACGTAATAACCGGAGTCTGGATACCCAACGAAACTGACCGGAGCCTGAACGCTTAACGTAATAATCGGAGTCTGGATACCCAACAAAACTGACCAGAGCCTGGACGCTCAACGTAATAACTGAAGTCTGGATACCAAACGAAACTGACCGGAGCCTGAACGCTCAACATAATAACCGGAGTCTGGATACCCAACGAAACTGACCGGAGCCTGAACACTCAACGTAAAAACTGGTGTCGGGATACCCAACAAAATTGACCGGAGCCTGAACGCTCAACGTAATAACCGGAGTCTGGATACACAACGAAACTGACCGGAGCCTGAACGCTCAACGTAATAACCGGAGTCTGGATACCCAACGAAACTGAACGGAGCCTGAACGCTCAACGTAATAACTGGAGTCTGGATGCTCAACGAAAATGATCAGAGCCGGAACGCTCAACGTAATAACCGGAGTCTGGACACCCAACGAAACTAACCGGAGTCTGGACACCCAACAAAACTGACTGGAGCCCGAAAGCTCGACATAAAAACCGGAGTCTGGATACCCAACGAAACTGACCGGAGCCTGAACATTAAACGTAATAACCGAAGTCTGGATACCCAACGAAACTGACCGGAGCCTGCTCGCTCAACGTAATAACCGGAGTCTGGATACCCAACGAAACTGACCGGAGCCTGAACACTCAACGTAATAACCGGAGTCTGGATACCCAAAGAAACTGACTGGAGCCTGAACGCTCAACGTAATAACCGGAGTCTGGATACCCAACGAAACGGAACGGAGCCTGAACGCTCAATGTAATAACCGGAGTCTGGATACCCAACGAAACTGACCGGAGCCTGAACCCTCAACGTAATAACCAGAGTCTGGATACCCAACAAAACTGACTGGAGCCTGAATGTTCAACGTAATAACCGGAGTCTGGATACCCAAAAAAACTGACCAGAGCCTGAACGCTCAACGTAAAAACCGGAGTCTGGATACCCAACGAAACTGACCGGAGCCTGAACGCTCAACGTAAAAACCGGAGTCTGGATACCCAACAAAACCGACCGGAGCCTGAACGCTCAATGTAATAACCGGAGTCTGGATACACAACGAAACTGACCGGAGCCTGAACGCTTAACGTAATAACCGGAATCTGGATACACAAAGAAACTGACCGGAGCTTGAACGCTCAACGTAATAACCAAAGTTCGGATACCCAATGAAACTGACCGGAGCCTGAACGCTCAACATAATAACCAGAGTCTGGATACCCAACGAAATTGACCGGAACCTGAACGTTCAAAGTAATAACCGAAATCTGGATACACAACGAAACTAACCGGAGCCTGAACGATCAATGTAATAACCGAAGTCTAGATACGCAACGAAACTGACCGGAGCCAAATCGCTCAACGTAATAACCGAAGTCTAGATACACAACAAAACTGACCGGAACCTGAACGGTCAACGTAATAACCGGAGTCTAGATACCCAACGAAACTGACTGGAGCCTGCTCGCTCAACGTAATAACCGGAGTCTGGATACCCAACGAAATTGACCGGAGCCTGAACGCTCAACGTAATAACCGGAGTCTGGATACTCAACGAAACTGACCGGAGCCTGAACGCACAACGTAATAACCGGAGTCTGGATGCGCAACGAAAATGACCGGAGCCTGAACGCTCAACGTAATAACCGGAGTCTTGACACCCAACGAAACTGACCGGAGCCTGAACATTCAACGTAATAACCGGAGTCTGGATACCTAACGAAACTGACCGGAGCCTGAACGCTCAATGTAATAATCGGAGTCTGGATACCCAACGAAACTGAACAGAGCCTGGATGCTCAACGTAATAACTGAAGTCTGGATACCAAACGAAACTGACCGGAGCCTGAACGCTCAACGTAATAACCGGAGTCTGGATACCCAACAAAACTGACCGGAGCCTGAACGCTTAACGTAGTAACCGGAGTCTGGATACCCAACGAAACTGACCGGAGCCTGAACGTTCAACGTAATAACCGGAGTCTAGATACCCTACGAAACTGAACGGAGCCTGAACGATCAACATAATAACTGGAGTACGGATACCCTACAAAACTGACTGGAGCCTGAACGCTCAACGTAAAAACCGGAGTCTGGATACCCTACGAAACTGACCGGAGCCTGAACATTCAACGTAATAACCGAAGTCTGGATACCCGACGAAACTGACCGGAGCCTGCTCGCTCAACGTAATAACCAGAGTTTGGATACCCAACGAAACTGACCGGAGCCTGAATACTCAACGTAATAACCGGAGTCTGGATACCCAAAGAAACTGACTGGAGCCTGAACGCTCAACGTAATAACCGGAGTCTGGATACCCAACGAAACAGACCGGAGCCTGAACGCTCAATGTAATAACAGGAGTCTGGATACCCAACGAAACTGACCGGAGCCTGAACCTTCAACGTAATAACCGGAGTCTGGATACCCAACAAAACTGACTGGAGCCTGAACGTTCAACGTAAAAACCGGAGTCTGGATACCCAAAAAAACTGACCAGAACCTGAACGCTCAACGTAAAAACCGGAGTCTGGATACCCAACGAAACTGACCGGAGCCTGAACGCTCAACGTAAAAACCGGAGTCTGGATACCCAACGAAACTGACCGGAGCCTGAATGCTCAACGTAAAAACCAGAGTCTAGATACCCAACGAAACTGACCGGAGCCTGAACGCTCAACGTAATAACCGGAGTCTGGATACACAACGAAACTGACCGTAGCCTGAACGCTCAACGTAATAACCGGAGTCTGGATACACAACGAAACTGACCGGAGCCTGAACGCTCAACGTAATAACCGGAATCTGGATACTATCCGAAACTTTCTGGAGCCTGAAAGATCAACGTGATAACCGGAGTCTGGATACACAATGAAATTGATCGGAGCTTGATCGCTCAACGTGATAACTGGAGTCTGGATACACAACGAAACTGACCGGAGCCTGAACGCTCAACGTAATAACCAGAGTCTGGATACCCAACGAAACTGACCGGAGCCTGAACGCTCAACGTAAAAACCAGAGTCTGGATACCCAACGAAACTGACCGGAGCCTGAACGCACAACGTAATAACCGGAGTCTAGATACCCAACGAAACTGACCGGAGCCTGAACGCTCAACGTAATAACCTGAGTCTGGACACCCAACGAAACTGACCGGAGCCTGAACATTCAACGTAATAACCAAAGTCTGGATACCCAACGAAACTGACCGGAGTCTGAACGCTCAATGTAAAAATCGGAGTCTGGATACCCAACGAAACTGACCAGAGCCTGAACGCTTAACGTAGTAACCGGAGTCTGGACACCCAACGAAACTAACCGGAGCCTGAACGTTCACTGTAATAACCGGAGTCTGGATACCCAACGAAACTGACCGGAGCCTGAACGCTCAATGTAATAACCGGAGTCTGGATACCCAACGAAACTGACCGGAGCCTGAACCCTCAACGTAATAACCAGAGTCTGGACACCCAACGAAACTGACCAGAGCCTGAATGCTTAACGTAGTAACCGGAGTCTTGATACCCAACGAAACTGACCGGAGCCTGAACGCTCAACGTAATAACCGGAGTCTAGATACCAAACGAAACTGAACGGAGCCTGAACGCTCAACATAATAACCGGAGTATGGATACCCAACAAAACTGATTGGAGCCTGAACGCTCAACGTAAAAACCGGAGTCTGGATACCCAACGAAACTGACCGGAGCCTGAACATTCAACGTAATAACCGAAGTCTGGATACCCGACGAAACTGACCGGAGCCTGCTCGCTCAACGTAATAACCGGAGTCTGGATACCCAACGAAACTGACCGGAGCCTGAACACTCAACGTAATAACCGGAGTCTGGATACCCAAAGAAACTGACTGGAGCCTGAACGCTCAACGTAATAACCAGAGTCTGGATACCCAACGAAACGGACCGGAGCCTGAACGCTCAATGTAATAACCGGAGTCTGGATACCCAACGAAACTGACTGGAGCCTGAACGTTCAACGTAAAAACCGGAGTCTGGATACCCAAAAAAACTGACCAGACCCTGAACGCTCAACGTAAAAACCGGAGTCTGGATACCCAACGAAACTGACCGGAGCCTGAACGCTCAACGTAATAATCGGAGTCTGGATACCCAACGAAACTGACCGGAGCCTGAACATTCAACGTAATAACCGAAGTCTGGATACCCGACGAAACTGACCGGAGCCTGCTCGCTCAACGTAATAACCGGAGTCTGGATACTATCCGAAACTCTCTAGAGCCTGAAAGATCAACGTGATAACCGGAGTCTGGATACACATTGAAATTGATCGGAGCTTGATCGCTCAACGTGATAACCGGAGTCCGGATACACAACGAAACTGACCGGAGCCTGAACGCTCAACGTAATAACCGGAGCCTGGATACCCAACGAAACTGACCGGAGCCTGAACGCTCAACGTAAAAACCAGAGTCTGGATACCTAACGAAACTGACTGGAGCCTGAACGCACAACGTAATAACCGGAGTCTGGATACCCAACGAAACTGACCGGAGCCTGAACGCTCAATGTAATAACCGGAGTCTGGACACCCAACGAAACTGACCGGAGCCTGAACATTCAACGTAATAACCGGAGTCTGGATACCGAACGAAACTGACCGGAGCCTGAACGCTCAACGTAAAAATCGGAGTCTGGATACCCAACGAAACTGACCGGAGCCTGGACGCTCAACGTAATAACTGAAGTCTGGATACCAAACGAAACTGACCAGAGCCTGAACGCTCAACGTAATAACCGGAGTCTGGATACCCAACGAAACTGACCAGAGCCTGAACGCTTAACGTAGTAACCGGAGTCTGGATACCGAACGAAACTGACCGGAGCCTGAACGTTCAATGTAATAACCAGAGTCTAGATACCCTACGAAACTGAACGGAGCCTGAATGCTCAACGTAAAAACCAGAGTCTGGATACCCAACGAAACTGACCGGAGCCTGAACGCTCAACGTAATAACCGGAGTCTGGATACACAACGAAACTGACCGGAGCCTGAACATTCAACGTAATAACCAGAGTCTGGATACCCAACGAAACTGACCGGAGCCTGAACGCTCAACGTAATAACCGGAGTCTAGATACCCAACGAAACTGACCGGAGCCTGAACGCTCAACGTAATAACCTGAGTCTGGACACCCAACGAAACTGACCGGAGCCTGAACATTCAACGTAATAACCAAAGTCTGGATACCCAACGAAACTGACCGGAGTCTGAACGCTCAATGTAAAAATCGGAGTCTGGATACCCAACGAAACTGACCAGAGCCTGAACGCTTAACGTAGTAACCGGAGTCTGGACACCCAACGAAACTAACCGGAGCCTGAACGTTCACTGTAATAACCGGAGTCTGGATACCCAACGAAACTGACCGGAGCCTGAACGCTCAATGTAATAACCGGAGTCTGGATACCCAACGAAACTGACCGGAGCCTGAACCCTCAACGTAATAACCAGAGTCTGGACACCCAACGAAACTGACCAGAGCCTGAATGCTTAACGTAGTAACCGGAGTCTTGATACCCAACGAAACTGACCGGAGCCTGAACGCTCAACGTAATAACCGGAGTCTAGATACCAAACGAAACTGAACGGAGCCTGAACGCTCAACATAATAACCGGAGTATGGATACCCAACAAAACTGATTGGAGCCTGAACGCTCAACGTAAAAACCGGAGTCTGGATACCCAACGAAACTGACCGGAGCCTGAACATTCAACGTAATAACCGAAGTCTGGATACCCGACGAAACTGACCGGAGCCTGCTCGCTCAACGTAATAACCGGAGTCTGGATACCCAACGAAACTGACCGGAGCCTGAACACTCAACGTAATAACCGGAGTCTGGATACCCAAAGAAACTGACTGGAGCCTGAACGCTCAACGTAATAACCAGAGTCTGGATACCCAACGAAACGGACCGGAGCCTGAACGCTCAATGTAATAACCGGAGTCTGGATACCCAACGAAACTGACTGGAGCCTGAACGTTCAACGTAAAAACCGGAGTCTGGATACCCAAAAAAACTGACCAGACCCTGAACGCTCAACGTAAAAACCGGAGTCTGGATACCCAACGAAACTGACCGGAGCCTGAACGCTCAACGTAATAATCGGAGTCTGGATACCCAACGAAACTGACCGGAGCCTGAACATTCAACGTAATAACCGAAGTCTGGATACCCGACGAAACTGACCGGAGCCTGCTCGCTCAACGTAATAACCGGAGTCTGGATACTATCCGAAACTCTCTAGAGCCTGAAAGATCAACGTGATAACCGGAGTCTGGATACACATTGAAATTGATCGGAGCTTGATCGCTCAACGTGATAACCGGAGTCCGGATACACAACGAAACTGACCGGAGCCTGAACGCTCAACGTAATAACCGGAGCCTGGATACCCAACGAAACTGACCGGAGCCTGAACGCTCAACGTAAAAACCAGAGTCTGGATACCTAACGAAACTGACTGGAGCCTGAACGCACAACGTAATAACCGGAGTCTGGATACCCAACGAAACTGACCGGAGCCTGAACGCTCAATGTAATAACCGGAGTCTGGACACCCAACGAAACTGACCGGAGCCTGAACATTCAACGTAATAACCGGAGTCTGGATACCGAACGAAACTGACCGGAGCCTGAACGCTCAACGTAAAAATCGGAGTCTGGATACCCAACGAAACTGACCGGAGCCTGGACGCTCAACGTAATAACTGAAGTCTGGATACCAAACGAAACTGACCAGAGCCTGAACGCTCAACGTAATAACCGGAGTCTGGATACCCAACGAAACTGACCAGAGCCTGAACGCTTAACGTAGTAACCGGAGTCTGGATACCGAACGAAACTGACCGGAGCCTGAACGTTCAATGTAATAACCAGAGTCTAGATACCCTACGAAACTGAACGGAGCCTGAATGCTCAACGTAAAAACCAGAGTCTGGATACCCAACGAAACTGACCGGAGCCTGAACGCTCAACGTAATAACCGGAGTCTGGATACACAACGAAACTGACCGGAGCCTGAACATTCAACGTAATAACCAGAGTCTGGATACCCAACGAAACTGACCGGAGCCTGAACGCTCAACGTAATAACCGGAGTCTAGATACCCAACGAAACTGACCGGAGCCTGAACGCTCAACGTAAAAACCAGAGTCTGGATACCCAACGAAACTGACCGGAGCCTGAACGCACAACGTAATAACTGGAGTCTAGATACCCAACGAAACTGACCGGAGCCTGAACGCTCAACGTAATAACCTGAGTCTGGACACCCAACGAAACTGACCGGAGCCTGAACATTCAACGTAATAACCAGAGTCTGGATACCCAACGAAACTGACCGGAGCCTGAACGCTCAACGTAAAAATCGGAGTCTGGATACCCAACGAAACTGACCGGAGCCTGGACGCTCAACGTAATAACTGAAGTCTGGATACCAAACGAAACTGACCGGAGCCTGAACGCTCAACGTAATAACCGGAGTCTGGATACCCAACGAAACTGACCGGAGCCTGAACGCTTAACATAGTAACCGGAGTCTGGATATCCAACGAAACTGACCGGAGCCTGAACGCTCAACGTAATAACCGGAGTCTGGATACCCAACGAAACTGAACGGAGCCTGAACACTCAACGTAATAACTAGAGTCTGGATGCTCAACGAAAATGATCAGAGACTGAACCCTCAACGTAATAACCGGAGTCTGGACACAAAACGAAACTAACCGGAGTCTGGACACCCAACAAAACTGACTGGAGCCTGAACGCTCAACGTAAAAACCGGAGTCTGGATACCCAACGAAACTGACCGGAGCCTGAACACTCAACGTAATAACTGAAGTCTGGATACCAAACGAAACTGACCGGAGCCTGAACGCTCAACGTAATAACCAGAGTCTGGATACCCAACAAAACTGACCGGAGCCTGAACGCTTAACGTAGTAACCGGAGTCTGGATACCCAACGAAACTGACCGGAGCCTGAACGCTCAACGTAATAACCGGAGTCTAGATACCAAACGAAACTGAACGGAGCCTGAACGCTCAACATAATAACCGGAGTATGGATACCCAACAAAACTGATTGGAGCCTGAACGCTCAATGTAAAAACCGGAGTCTGGATACCCAACGAAACTGACCGGAGCCTGAATATTCAACGTAATAACCGAAGTCTGGATACCCGACGAAACTGACCGGAGCCTGCTCGCTCAACGTAATAACCAGAGTCTGGATACCCAACGAAACTGACCGGAGCCTGAACACTCAACGTAATAACCGGAGTCTGGATAACCAAAGAAACTGACTGGAGCCTGAACGCTCAACGTAATAACCAGAGTCTGGATACCCAACGAAACAGACCGGAGCCTGAACGCTCAATGTAATAACCGGAGTCTGGATACCCAACGAAACGGACCGGAGCCTGAACCCTCAACGTAATAACCGGAGTCTGGATACCCAACAAAACTGACTGGAGCTTGAACGTTCAACGTAAAAACCGGAGTCTGGATACCCAAAAAAACTGACCAGAGCCTGAACGCTCAACTTAAAAACCCGAGTCTGGATACCCAACGAAACTGACCGGAGCCTGAACGCTCAACGTAATAATCGGAGTCTGGATACCCAACGAAACTGACCGGAGCCTGAACATTCAACGTAATAACCAAAGTCTGGATACCCGACGAAACTGACCGGAGCCTGCTCGCTCAACGTAATAACCGGAGTCTGGATACAAAACGAAACTTTCTGGAGCCTGAAAGATCAACGTGATAACCGGAGTCTGGATACACAATGAAATTGATCGGAGCTTGATCGCTCAACGTGATAACCGGAGTCTGGATACACAACGAAACTGACCTGAGCCTGAACGCTCAACGTAATAACCGGAGTCTGGATACCCAACGAAACTGACCGGAGCCTGAACGCTCAACGTAAAAACCAGAGTCTGGATACCCAACAAAACTGACTGGAGCCTGAACGCACAACGTAATAACCGGAGTCTGGATACCCAATGAAACTGACCGGAGCCTGAACGCTCAATGTAATAACCGGAGTCTGGACACCCAACGAAACTGACCGGAGCCTGAACATTCAACGTAATAACCGGAGTCTGGATACCTTACGAAACTGACCGGAGCCTGAACGCTCAACGTAAAAATCGGAGTCTGGATACCCAACGAAACTGACCGAAGCCTGGACGCTCAACGTAATAACTGAAGTCTGGATACCAAACGAAACTGACCGGAGCCTGAACGCTCAACGTAATAACCGGAGTCTGGATACCCAACGAAACTGACCAGAGCCTGAACGCTTAACGTAGTAACCGGAGTCTGGATACCCAACGAAACTGACCGGAGCCTGAACGTTCAATGTAATAACCAGAGTCTAGATACCCTACGAAACTGAACGGAGCCTGAATGCTCAACGTAAAAACCAGAGTCTGGATACCCAACGAAACTGACCGGAGCCTGAACGCTCAACGTAATAACCGGAGTCTGGATACACAACGAAACTGACGGGAGCCTGAACATTCAACGTAATAACCAGAGTCTGGATACCCAACGAAACTGACCGGAGCCTGAACGCTCAATGTAATAACCGGAGTCTAGATACCCAACGAAACTGACCGGAGCCTGAACGCTCAACGTAAAAACCAGAGTCTGGATACCCAACGAAACTGACCAGAGCCTGAACGCACAACGTAATTACCGGAGTCTAGATACCCAACGAAACTGACCGGAGCCTGAACGCTCAACGTAATAACCTGAGTCTGGACACCCAACGAAACTGACCGGAGCCTGAACATTCAACGTAATAACCAGAGTCTGGATACCCAACGAAACTGACCGGAGCCTGAACGCTCAACGTAAAAATCGGAGTCTGGATACCCAACGAAACTGACCGGAGCCTGGACGCTCAACGTAATAACTGAAGTCTGGATACCAAACGAAACTGACCGGAGCCTGAACGCTCAACGTAATAACCGGAGTCTGGATACCCAACGAAACTGACCGGAGCCTGAACGCTTAACATAGTAACCGGAGTCTGGATATCCAACGAAACTGACCGGAGCCTGAACGCTCAACGTAATAACCGGAGTCTGGATACCCAACGAAACTGAACGGAGCCTGAACACTTAACGTAATAACTAGAGTCTGGATACTCAACGAAAATGATCAGAGACTGAACCCTCAACGTAATAACTGGAGTCTGGACACAAAACGAAACTAACCGGAGTCTGGACACCCAACAAAACTGACTGGAGCCTGAACGCTCAACGTAAAAACCGGAGTCTGGATACCCAACGAAACTGACCGGAGCCTGAACACTCAACGTAATAACTGAAGTCTGGATACCAAACGAAACTGACCGGAGCCTGAACGCTCAACGTAATAACCAGAGTCTGGATACCCAACGAAACTGACCGGAGCCTGAACGCTTAACGTAGTAACCGGAGTCTGGATACCCAACGAAACTGACCGGAGCCTGAACGCTCAACGTAACAACCGGAGTCTAGATACCAAACGAAACTGAACGGAGCCTGAACGCTCAACATAATAACCGGAGTATGGATACCCAACAAAACTGATTGGAGCCTGAACGCTCAATGTAAAAACTGGAGTCTGGATACCCAACGAAACTGACCGGAGCCTGAATATTCAACGTAATAACCGAAGTCTAGATACCCGACGAAACTGACCGGAGCCTGCTCGCTCAACGTAATAACCAGAGTCTGGATACCCAACGAAACTGACCGGAGCCTGAACACTCAACGTAATAACCGGAGTCTGGATACCCAAAGAAACTGACTGGAGCCTGAACGCTCAACGTAATAACCAGAGTCTGGATACCCAACGAAACGGACGGGAGCCTGAACGCTCAATGTAATAACCGGAGTCTGGATACCCAACGAAACGGACCGGAGCCTGAACCCTCAACGTAATAACCGGAGTCTGGATACCCAACAAAACTGACTGGAGCCTGAACGTTCAAAGTAAAAACCGGAGTCTGGATACCCAAAAAAACTGACCAGAGCCTGAACGCTCAACGTAAAAACCCGAGTCTGGATACCCAACAAAACTGACCGGAGCCTGAACGCTCAACGTAATAATCGGAGTCTGGATACCCAACGAAACTGACCGGAGCCTGAACATTCAACGTAACAACCGAAGTCTGGATACCCGACGAAACTGACCGGAGCCTGCTCGCTCAACGTAATAACCGGAGTCTGGATACAAAACGAAACTTTCTGGAGCCTGAAAGATCAACGTGATAACCGGAGTATGGATACACAATGAAATTGATCGGAGCTTGATCGCTCAACGTGATAACCGGAGTCTGGATACACAACGAAACTGACCGGAGCCTGAACGCTCACGTAATAACCGGAGTCTGGATACCCAACGAAACTGACCGGAGCCTGAATGCTCAACGTAAAAACCAGAGTCTGGATACCCAACGAAACTGACTGGAGCCTGAACGCACAACGTAATAACCGGAGTCTGGATACCCAACGAAACTGACCGGAGCCTGAACGCTCAATGTAATAACCGGAGTCTGGACACCCAACGAAACTGACCGGAGCCTGAACATTCAACGTAATAACCGGAGTCTGGATACCCAACGAAACTGACCGGAGCCTGAACGCTCAACGTAAAAATCGGAGTCTGGATACCCAACGAAACTGACCGAAGCCTGGACGCTCAACGTAATAACTGAAGTCTGGATACCAAACGAAACTGACCGGAGCCTGAACGCTCAACGTAATAACCGGAGTCTGGATACCCAACGAAACTGACCAGAGCCTGAACGCTTAACGTAGTAACCGGAGTCTGGATACCCAACGAAACTGACCGGAGCCTGAACGTTCAATGTAATAACCAGAGTCTAGATACCCTACGAAACTGAACGGAGCCTGAATGCTCAACATAAAAACCAGAGTCTGGATACCCAACGAAACTGACCGGAGCCTGAACGCTCAATGTAATAACCGGAGTCTGGATACACAACGAAACTGACCGGAGCCTGAACATTCAACGTAATAACCAGAGTCTGGATACCCAACGAAACTGACCGGAGCCTGAACGCTCAACGTAATAACCGGAGTCTAGATACCCAACGAAACTGACCGGAGCCTGAACGCTCAACGTAAAAAACAGAGTCTGGATACCCAACGAAACTGACCGGAGCCTGAACGCACAACGTAATAACCGGAGTCTAGATACCCAACGAAACTGACCGGAGCCTGAACGCTCAACGTAATAACCTGAGTCTGGACACCCAACGAAACTGACCGGAGCCTGAACATTCAACGTAATAACCAGAGTCTGGATACCCAACGAAACTGACCGGAGCCTGAACGCTCAACGTAAAAATCGGAGTCTGGATACCCAACGAAATTGACCGGAGCCTGGACACTCAACGTAATAACTGAAGTCTGGATACCCAACGAAACTGACCGGAGCCTGAACGCTTAACATAGTAACCGGAGTCTGGATACCCAACAAAACTGACCGGAGCCTGAACGCTCAACGTAATAACCGGAGTCTGGATACCCAACGAAACTGAACGGAGCCTGAACACTCAACGTAATAACTAGAGTCTGGATGCTCAACGAAAATGATCAGAGACTGAACCCTCAACGTAATAACCGGAGTCTGGACACAAAACGAAACTAACCGGAGTCTGGACACCCAACAAAACTGACTGGAGCCTGAACGCTCAACGTAAAAACCGGAGTCTGGATACCCAACGAAACTGACTGGAGCCTGAACACTCAACGTAATAACTGAAGTCTGGATACCAAACGAAACTGACCGGAGCCTGAACGCTCAACGTAATAACCAGAGTCTGGATACCCAACGAAACTGACCGGAGCCTGAACGCTTAACGTAGTAACCGGAGTCTGGATACCCAACGAAACTGACCAGAGCCTGAACGCTCAACGTAATAACCGGAGTCTAGATACCAAACGAAACTGAACGGAGCCTGAACGCTCAACATAATAACCGGAGTATGGATACCCAACAAAACTGATTGGAGCCTGAACGCTCAACGTAAAAACCGGAGTCTGGATACCCAACGAAACTGACCGGAGCCTGAATATTCAACGTAATAACCGAAGTCTAGATACCCGACGAAACTGACCGGAGCCTGCTCGCTCAACGTAATAACCAGAGTCTGGATACCCAACGAAACTGACCGGAGCCTGAACACTCAACGTAATAACCGGAGTCTGGATACCCAAAGAAACTGACTGGAGCCTGAACGCTCAACGTAATAACCAGAGTCTGGATACCCAACGAAACGGACTGGAGCCTGAACGCTCAATGTAATAACCGGAGTCTGGATACCCAACGAAACGGACCGGAGCCTGAACCCTCAACGTAATAACCGGAGTCTGGATACCCAACAAAACTGACTGGAGCCTGAACGTTCAACGTAAAAACCGGAGTCTGGATACCCAAAAAAACTGACCAGAGCCTGAACGCTCAACGTAAAAACCCGAGTCTGGATACCCAACGAAACTGACCGGAGCCTGAACGCTCAACATAATAATCGGAGTCTGGATACCCAACGAAACTGACCGGAGCCTGAACATTCAACGTAATAACCGAAGTCTGGATACCCGACGAAACTGACCGGAGCCTGCTCGCTCAACGTAATAACCGGAGTCTGGATACTATCCGAAACTTTCTGGAGCCTGAAAGATCAACGTGATAACCGGAGTCTGGATACAGAATGAAATTGATCGGAGCTTGATCGCTCAACGTGATAACCGGAGTCTGGATACACAACGAAACTGACCGGAGCCTGAACGCTCAACGTAATAACCGGAGTCTGGATACCCAACGAAACTGACCGGAGCCTGAACGCTCAACGTAAAAACCAGAGTCTGGATACCCAACGAAACTGAATGGAGCCTGAACGCACAACGTAATAACCGGAGTCTGGATACCCAACGAAACTGACCGGAGCCTGAACGCTCAATGTAATAACCGGAGTCTGGACACCCAACGAAACTGACCGGAGCCTGAACATTCAACGTAATAACCGGAGTCTGGATACCCAACGAAACTGACCGGAGCCTGAACGCTCAACGTAAAAATCGGAGTCTGGATACCCAACGAAACTGACCGGAGCCTGGACGCTCAACGTAATAACTGAAGTCTGGATACCAAACGAAACTGACTAGAGCCTGAACGCTCAACGTAATAACCGGAGTCTGGATACCCAACGTAACTGACCAGAGCCTGAACGCTTAACGTAGTAACCAGAGTCTGGATACCCAACGAAACTGACCGGAGCCTGAACGCTCAACGTAATAACCGGAGTCTGGATACCCAACGAAACTGAACGGAGCCTGAACGCTCAACGTAATAACTGGAGTCTGGATGCTCAACGAAAATGATCAGAGCCTGAACCCTCAACGTAATAACCGGAGTCTGGACACCCAACGAAACTAACCGGAGTCTGGACACCCAACAAAACTGACTGGAGCCTAAACGCTCAACGTAAAAACCGGAGTCTGGATACCCAACGAAACTGACCGGAGCCTGAACACTCAACGTAATAACCGAAGTCTGGATACCCAACGAAACTGACCGGAGCCTACTCGCTCAACGTAATAACCGGAGTCTGGATACCCAACGAAACTGACCGGAGCCGGAACGCTCAACGTAAAAATCGGAGTCTGGATACCAAACGAAACTGACCGGAGCCTGGACGCTCAACGTAATAACTGAAGTCTGGATACCAAACGAAACTGACCGGAGCCTGAACGCTCAACGTAATATCCGGAGTCTGGATACCCAACGAAATTGACCGGAGCCTGAACGCTTAACGTAGTAACCGGAGTCTGGATACCCAACGAAACTGACAGGAGCCTGAACGCTCAACGTAATAATCGGAGTCTGGATACCCAACGAAACTGAACGGAGCCTAAACGCTCAACGTAATAACTAGAGTCTGGATGCTCAACGAAAATGATCAGAGCCTGAACCCTCAACGTAATAACCGGACTCTGGAAACCCAACGAAACTAACCGGAGTCTGGACACCCAACAAAACTGACTGGAGCCTGAACGCTCAACGTAAAAACCGGAGTCTGGATACCCAACGAAACTGACCGGAGCCTGAACACTCAACGTAATAACCGAAGTCTGGATACCCAACGAAACTGACCGGAGCGTGCTCGCTCAACGTAATAACCGGAGTCTGGATACCCAACAAAACTGACCGGAGCCTGAACACTAAACGTAATAACCGGAGTCTGGATACCCAAAGAAACTGATTGGAGCCTGAACGCTCAATGTAATAACCGGAGTCTGGATACCCAACGAAACGGACCAGAGCCTAAACGCTCAATGTAATAATCGGAGTCTGGATACCCAACGAAACTGACCGGAGCCTGAACCCTCAACGTAATAACCGGAGTCTGGATACCCAACAAAACTGACCGGAGCCTGAACGCTCAACGTAATAACCGGAGTCTGGATACCCTATGAAACTGAACGGAGCCTGAACGCTCAACATAATAACCAGAGTATGGATACCCAACAAAACTGACTGGAGCCTGAACGTTCAACGTAAAAACCGGAGTCTGGATACCCAACGAAACTGACCGGAGCCTGAACACTCAACGTAATAACCGAAGTCTGGATACCCAACGAAACTGACCGGAGCCTGCTCGCTCAACGTAATAACCGGAGTCTGGATACCCAACGAAATTGACCGGAGCCTGAACACTAAACGTAATAACCGGAGTCTGGATACCCAAAGAAACCGACTGGAGCCTGAACGCTCAACGTAATAACCGGAGTCTGGATACCCAACTTAACGGACCGGAGCATGAATGCTCAATGTAATAACTGGAGTCTGGATACCCAACAAAATTGACCGGAGCCTGAACCCACAACGTAATAACCGGAGTCTGGATACCCTACGAAACTGAACGAAACCTGAACGCTCAACATAACAACCGGAGTATGGATAACCAACAAAACTGACTGGAGCCTGAACGCTCAACGTAAAAACCGGAGTCTGGATACCCAACGAAACTGACCGGAGCCTGAACACTCAATGTAATAACCGAAGTCTGGATACCCAACGAAACTACCTTAGCCTGCTCGCTCAACGTAATAACCGGAGTTTGGATACTCAACGAAACTGACCGGAGCCTGAACGATCAACGTAATAACCGGAGTCTGGATACACAACGAAATTGATCGGAGCCTAATCGCTCAACGTAATAACCGGAGTCTGGATACACAACGAAACTGACCGAAGCCTGAACGCTCAACGTAATAACCGGAGTCTAGATACCCAACGAAACTGACCGGAGCCTGAACACTCAACGTAAAAACCGGAGTCTGGATACCCAACGAAATTGACCGGAGCCTAAACGCTCAACGTAATAACCGGAGTCTAGATACACAACGAAACTGACCGGAGCCTGAACGCTCAACGTAATAACCGGAGTCTGGATACCCAACGAAACTGAACGGAGCCTGAACGCTCAACGTAATAACCGGAGTCTGGATACTCAACGAAACAGACCGGAGCCTGAATGTACAACGTAATAACCGGAGTCTGGATACTCAACGAAACTGACCGGAGCCTGGATGCTCAACGAAAATGATCAGAGCCTGTACGCTCAACGTAATAACCGGAGTCTGGACACCCAACGAAACTGACCGGAGCCTGAATGCTCAATGTAATAACCGGAGTTTGGATACCCAACGAAACTGACCAGAGCCTGAAAGCTCAACGTAATAACCGGAGTCTGGATACCCAACGAAACTGACCAGAGCCTGAACGCTCAACGTAATAACCGGATTCTGGATACCCAACGAAACTGACCAGAGCCTGAACGCTCAACGTAAAAACCGAAGTCTAGATACCCAACGAAACTGAACGGAGCCTGAACGCTCAACATAATAACCAGAATATGGATACCCAACAAAACTGACTGGAGCCTGAACGCTCAACGTAATAACCGGAATCTGGATGCTCAACGAAACTGACCGGAGCCTGAACGTTCAACGTAATAACCGGAGTCTGGATACCCAACGAAACTGACCGAAGCCTAAACGCTCAACGTAATAACCGGAGTCTGAATACACAACGAAACTGACCGGAGCCTGAACGCTCAACGTAATAACCGGAGTCTGGATACCCAACGAAACTGAACGGAGCCTGAACGCTCAACGTAATAACTGGAGTCTGGATACTCAACGAAACTGAACGGAGCCTGAACGCTCAACGTAATAACCGGAGTCTGGATACCCAACGAAACTGACCGGAGCCTGCTCGCTCAACGTAATAACCGGAATCTGGATACCCAACAAAATTGACCGGAGCCTGAACACTAAACGTAATAACCGGAGTCTGGATACCCAAAGAAACCGACTGGAGCCTGAACGCTCAACGTAATAACCGGAGTCTGGATACCCAACGAAACGGACCGGAGCCTAAATGCTCAATGTAATAACTGGAGTCTGGATACCCAACGAAACTGACCGGAGCCTGAACCCTCAACGTAATAACCGGAGTCTGGATACCCTACGAAACTGAACGGAGCCTGAACGCTCAACATAACAACCGGAGTATGGATAACCAACAAAACTGACTGGAGCCTGAACGCTCAACGTAAAAACCGGAGTCTGGATACCCAACGAAACTGACCGGAGCCTGAACACTCAACGTAATAATCGAAGTCTGGATACCCAACGAAACTGACCTTAGCCTGCTCGCTCAACGTAATAACCGGAGTCTGGATACTCAACGAAACTGACCGGAGCCTGAGCGATCAACGTAATAACCGGAGTCTGGATACACAACGAAATTGATCGGAGCCTGATCGCTCAACGTAATAACCGGAGTCTGGATACACAACGAAACTGTCCGGAGCCTGAACGCTCAACGTAATAACCGGAGTCTAGATACCCAACGAAACTGACCGAAGCCTAAACACTCAACGTAAAAACCGGAGTCTGGATACCCAACGAAATTGACCGGAGCCTGAACGCTCAACGTAATAACCAGAGTCTGGATACCCAACGAAACTGAACGGAGCCTGAACGCTCAACATAATAACCGGAGTCTGGATACTCAACGAAACTGACCGGAGCCTGAACGCACAACGTAATAACTGGAGTCTGGATGCTCAACTAAAATGATCAGAGCCTGTACGCTCAACGTAATAACCGGAGTCTGGATACCCAACGAAACGGACCGGAGCCTGAACGCTCAATGTAATAACCGGAGTCTGGAATCCCAACGAAACTGACCGGAGCCTGAACCCTTAACGTAATAACCGGAGTCTGGATACCCAACAAAACTGACCGGAGCCTGAACGCTCAACGTAATAACCGAAGTCTGGATACCCAACGAAACTGACCGGAGCCTGCTCGCTCAACGTAATAACCGGAGTCTAGATACCCAACCAAATTGACCGGAGCCTGAACACTAAACGTAATAACCGGAGTCTGGATACCCAAAGAAACCGACTGGAGCCTGAACGCTCAACGTAATAACCGGAGTCTGGATACCCAACGAAACAGACCAGAGCCTGAACGCTCAATGTAATAACCAGAGTCTGGATACCCAATGAAACTGACCGGAGCCTGAACCCTCAACGTAATAACCGGAGTCTGGATACCCTACGAAACTGAACGGAGCCTGAACGCTCAACATAACAACCGGAGTATGGATAACCAACAAAACTGACTGGAGCCTGAACGCTCAACGTAAAAACCGGAGTCTGGATACCCAACAAAACTGACCGGAGCCTGAACGCTCAATGTAATAACCGGAGTCTGGATACCCAACGAAATTGACCGGAGCCTGCTCGCTCAACGTAATAACTGGAGTTTGGATACCTAACAAAACAGACCAGAGCCTGAACGCGCAACGTAAAAACCGGAGTCTGGATACCCAACAAAACTGACCGGAGCCTGAACGCTCAACGTAATTATCGAAGTCGAGATACCAAACGAAACTGACCGGAGCCTGAACGCTCAACGTAATAACCGGAGTCTAGATACCCAACGAAAATGACCGGAGCCTGAACGCTCAACGTAATAACCAGAGTCTGGATACCCAACAAAACTTACAGGAGCCTGAACGCTCAACGTAAAAACCGGAGTCTGGATACCCAACAAAACCGACCGGAGCCTGAACGCTCAACGTAATAACCAGAGTCTGGATACACCATGAAACTGACCGGAGCCTGAACGCTCAACGTAATAACCGGAGTCTGGATACACAACGAAATTAATCGGAGCCTGATAGCTCAAAGTAATAACCGGAGTCTGGATACACAACGAAACTGACCGGAGCCTGAACGCTCAACGTAATAACCGAAGTCTGGATACTCAACGAAACTGACCGGAGCCTAAACGCTCAACGTAATAACCGGAGTCTGGATACCCAACGAAACTGAACCGAACCTAAACGCTCAACGTAATAACCGGAGTCTGGATGCTCAACGAAACTGACCGGACCCTGAATGCACAACGTAATAACTTGAGTCTGGATGCTCAACGAAAATGACCGGAGCCTGAACACTCAACGTAATAACCAGAGTCTGGATATCCAACGAAACTGACCGGAGCCTGAATGCTCGACGTAAGAACCGAAGTCTGGATACCCAATGAAACTGACCGGAGCCTGAACGTTCAACGTAATAACCAGAGTCAGGATACCAAACGAAATTGACAGGAGCCTGAACGCTTAACGTAATAACCTGAGTCTAGATACCGAACAAAACTGACCGGAGCCTGAATGCCTAACGTAATAACCAGAGTCTGGATTTGCAACGAAACTAACCGGAGTATAACGCTCAACGTAATAACCGGAGTCTGGATACCCAACGAAATTGACCGGAGCCTGAACGCTCAACGTAATAACCGGAATTTGGATACTCAACGAAACTAACCGGAGCCTGAACGCTCAACGTAATAACCAGAGTCTGGATACATAACGAAACTGACTGGAGCCTGAACGATCAACGTAATAACCGGAGTCTGGATACAAAACGAAAATGACCGGAGCCTGAACGCTCAACGTAATAACCGGAGTCTGGATACCCAACGAAATTGACCGGAGCCTGAACGCTCAATGTAATAACCAGAGTCTGGATACCCAACGAAACTGACCGAAGCCTGAACCCTCAACGTAATAACCGGAGTCTGGATACCCAACAAAACTGACCGGAGCCTGAACGCTCAACGTAAAAACCAGAGTCTGGATACCCAACGAAACTGACCAGAGCCTGAACGCACAACGTAATAACCGAAGTCTGGATACCCAACGAAACTGACCGGAGCCTGCTCGCTCAACCTAATAACCGAAGTCTGGATACCCAACAAAACTGACCAGAGCCTGAACGCTCAACGTAAAAACTGGAGTCTGGATACCCAACAAAACTGACCAGAGCCTGCACGCTCAACGTAATAACCGAAGTCTGGATACCAAACGAAACTGACCGGAGCCTGAAAGCTCAACGTAATAACCTGAGTCTGGATACCCAACGAAACTGACCGGAGCCTGAACGCTCAACGTAATAACCGGAGTCTGGATACCCAACAAAACTGACCGGAGCCTGAACGCTCAACGTAATATTCGGAGTCTGAATACTCAACAAAACTGACTGGAGCCTAAACGATCAACGTAATAACCGGAGTCTGGATACACAACAAAACTGAGCGGAGCCTGAACGCTAAACGTAATAACCGGAGTCTGGATACCCAACGAAACTGACCGGAGCCTGAACGCTCAATGTAATAACCGGAGTCTGGATACCCAACAAAACTGACCGGAGCCTGAACGCTCAACGTATAAACCGGAGTCTGGATACCCAACGAAACTGACCAGAGCCTGAAGGCTCAACGTAATAACCGAAGTCTGGATACCCAACGAAACTGACCGGAGCCTGAACGTTCAACGTAATAACCGGAGTCTGGATACCCAACGAAATTTACCGGAGTCTGGATACCCAACGAAATTGACCGGAGCCTGAAGGCTCAATGTAATAACCGGAATCTGGATACTCAACGAAACTGACTGGAGCCTGAACGATCAACGTAATAACCAGAGTCTGGATACACAACGAAATTTACCGGAGCCTGATTGCTCAACGTAATAACCGGAGTCTGGATACACAACAAAACTGACCGGAGCCTGAACGCTCAACGTAATAACCGGAGTCTAGATACCCAACGAAACTGACCGGAGCCTAAACGCTCAACGTAATAACCGGAGTCTGGATACCCAACCAAACTGACCGGAGCCTGCTCGCTAAACGTATTAACCGGAGTCTGGATACCCAACAAAACTGACCAGAGCCTGAACGCTCAACTTAAAAACCGGAGTCTGGATACCCCACAAAACTGATCGGAGCCTGAACGCTCAATGTAATAACCGAAGTCTGGATACCAAACGAAACTGACTGGAGCCTGAATGCTCAATGAAATAACCTGAGTCTGGATACCCAACGAAACTAACCGGAGCCTGAACGCTCAACGTAATACCGGAGTCTGGATACCCAACAAAACTGACCGGAGCCTGAACGCTCAATGTAAAAACCGGAGTCTGGATATCCAACGAAACTGACCGGAGCCTGAACGCTCAACGAAATAACGGGAGTCTGGATACACAACAAAACTGACCGGAGCCTGAACGCTCAACGTAATAACCAGAGTCTGGATACCCAACAAAACTGAACGGAGCCTGAATGCTCAACGTAATAACCGGAGTCTGGATACTCAACGAAACTGACCGGACCTTGAACACACAAAGTAATAACTGGAGTCTGGATGCTCAAAGAAAATGACCGGGTCTTGAACGCTCAACGTAATAACCAGAGTCTGGATACCCAACGAAACTGACCAGAGCCTGAACGTTCAACGTAATAACCGGAGTCTGGATACCCAACAAAATTGACCGGAGTCTGGATACCCAACGAAATTGACCGGAGCCTGAAGGCTCAACGTAATAACCGGAATCTGGATACTCAACGAAACTGACTGGAGCCTGAACGATCAACGTAACAACCGGAGTCTGGATACACAACGAAATTGACCGGAGCCTGATCGCTCAATGTAATAACCGAAGTCTAGATACACAACGAAACTGATCGGAGCCTGAACGCTCAACGTAATAACCGGAGTCTGGATACACAACGAAATTAATCGGAGCCTGATCGCTCAACGTAATAACCGGAGTCTGGATACACAACGAAACTGACCGGAGCCTGAACGCTCAACGTAATAACCGAAGTCTGGATACTCAACGAAACTGACCGGAGCCTGAATGCTCAACGTAATAACCGGAGTCTGGATACCCAACGAAACTGACCGGAGTATGGATACACCACGAAACTGACCGGAGCCTGAACGCTCAACGTAATAACCAGAGTCTGGATACCCAACGAAACTGAACCGAACCTGAACGCTCAATGTAATAACCGGAGTCTGGATACTCAACGAAACTGACCGGAACCTGAACGCACAACGTAATAACTTGAGTCTGGATGCTCAACGAAAATGACCGGAGCCTGAACACTCAATGTAATAACCGGAGTCTGGATATCCAACGAAACTGACCGGAGCCTGAACGCTCAACGTAATAACCGGAATCTGGATACTCAACGAAACTGACCGGAGCCTGCTCGCTCAACGTAATAACCGAAGTCTGGATTCCCAAAAAAACTGACCAGAGCCTGAACGCTTACGTAATAACCTGAGTCTAGATACCGAACAAAACTGACCGGAGCCTGAATGCCTAACGTAATAACCAGAGTCTGGATATGCAACGAAACTGACCGGAGCCTGAACGCTCAACGTAATAACCGGAGTCTGGATACCCAACCAAACTGACCGGAGCCTGAACGCTCAATGTAATAACCGAAGTCTGGATACCCAATGAAACTGACCGGAGCTTTAACGCTCAACGTAATAACCGGAGTCTGGATACCCAACGAAATTGACCGGAGCCTGAACGCTCAACGTAATAACCGGAATCTGGATACTCAACGAAACTAACCGGAGCCTGAACGCTCAACGTAATAACCGGAGTCTGGATACACAACAAAACTGACTAGAGCCTGAACGATCAACGTAATAACCGGAGTCTGGATACACAACGAAAATGACCGGAGCCTGAACACTCAACGTAATAACCGGAGTCTAGATACCCAACGAAACTGACCGGAGCCTGAACGCTCAATGTAATAACCGGAGTCTGGATATCCAACGAAACTGACCGGAGCCTGAACGCTCAACGAAATAACGGGAGTCTGGATACACAACAAAACTGACCGGAGCCTGAACGCTCAACGTAATAACCAGAGTCTGGATACCCAACAAAACTGAACGGAGCCTGAATGCTCAACGTAATAACCGGAGTCTGGATACTCAACGAAACTGACCGGACCTTGAACACACAAAGTAATAACTGGAGTCTGGATGCTCAAAGAAAATGACCGGGTCTTGAACGCTCAACGTAATAACCAGAGTCTGGATACCCAACGAAACTGACCAGAGCCTGAACGTTCAACGTAATAACCGGAGTCTGGATACCCAACAAAATTGACCGGAGTCTGGATACCCAACGAAATTGACCGGAGCCTGAAGGCTCAACGTAATAACCGGAATCTGGATACTCAACGAAACTGACTGGAGCCTGAACGATCAACGTAACAACCGGAGTCTGGATACACAACGAAATTGACCGGAGCCTGATCGCTCAATGTAATAACCGAAGTCTAGATACACAACGAAACTGATCGGAGCCTGAACGCTCAACGTAATAACCGGAGTCTGGATACACAACGAAATTAATCGGAGCCTGATCGCTCAACGTAATAACCGGAGTCTGGATACACAACGAAACTGACCGGAGCCTGAACGCTCAACGTAATAACCGAAGTCTGGATACTCAACGAAACTGACCGGAGCCTGAATGCTCAACGTAATAACCGGAGTCTGGATACCCAACGAAACTGACCGGAGTATGGATACACCACGAAACTGACCGGAGCCTGAACGCTCAACGTAATAACCAGAGTCTGGATACCCAACGAAACTGAACCGAACCTGAACGCTCAATGTAATAACCGGAGTCTGGATACTCAACGAAACTGACCGGAACCTGAACGCACAACGTAATAACTTGAGTCTGGATGCTCAACGAAAATGACCGGAGCCTGAACACTCAATGTAATAACCGGAGTCTGGATATCCAACGAAACTGACCGGAGCCTGAACGCTCAACGTAATAACCGGAATCTGGATACTCAACGAAACTGACCGGAGCCTGCTCGCTCAACGTAATAACCGAAGTCTGGATTCCCAAAAAAACTGACCAGAGCCTGAACGCTTACGTAATAACCTGAGTCTAGATACCGAACAAAACTGACCGGAGCCTGAATGCCTAACGTAATAACCAGAGTCTGGATATGCAACGAAACTGACCGGAGCCTGAACGCTCAACGTAATAACCGGAGTCTGGATACCCAACCAAACTGACCGGAGCCTGAACGCTCAATGTAATAACCGAAGTCTGGATACCCAATGAAACTGACCGGAGCTTTAACGCTCAACGTAATAACCGGAGTCTGGATACCCAACGAAATTGACCGGAGCCTGAACGCTCAACGTAATAACCGGAATCTGGATACTCAACGAAACTAACCGGAGCCTGAACGCTCAACGTAATAACCGGAGTCTGGATACACAACAAAACTGACTAGAGCCTGAACGATCAACGTAATAACCGGAGTCTGGATACACAACGAAAATGACCGGAGCCTGAACACTCAACGTAATAACCGGAGTCTAGATACCCAACGAAACTGACCGGAGCCTGAACGCTCAATGTAATAACCGGAGTCTGGATACCCAACGAAACTGACCGGAGCCTGAACCCTCAATGTAATAACCGGAGTCTGGATACCCAAAAAAACTGACCGGAGCCTGAACGCTCAACGTAAAAACCGGAGTCTGGATACCCACCGAAACTGACTAGAGCCTAAACGCTCAACGTAATAACCGGAGTCTGGATACCCAACAAAACTGACCAGAGCCTGAACGTTCAACGTAATAACCGAAGTCTGGATACCTAACGAAATTGACCGGAGCCTGAAGGCTCAACGTAATAACGGGAATCTAGATACTCAACGAAACTGACTGGAGCCTGAACGATCAACATAACAACCGGAGTCTGGATACACAACGAAATTGACCGGAGCCTGATCGCTCAACGTAATAACCGGAGTCTAGATACACAACGAAACTGATCGGAGCCTGAACGCTCAACGTAATAACCGGAGTCTGGATACACAACGAAATTAATCGGAGCCTGATCGCTCAACGTAATAACCGGAGTCTGGATACACAACGAAACTGATCGGAGCCTGAACGCTCAACGTAATAACCGAAGTCTGGATACTCAACGAAACTGACCGGAGCCTGAATGCTCAACGTAATAACCGGAGTCTGGATACCCAACGAAAGTGACCGGAGTATGGATACACCACGAAACTGACCGGAGCCTGAACGCTCAACGTAATAACCGGAGTCTGGATACCCAACGAAACTGAACTGAACCTGAACGCTCAACGTAATAACCGGAGTCTGGATACTCAACGAAACTGACCGAAACCTGAACGCACAACGTAATAACTTGAGTCTGGATGCTCAACAAAAATGACCGGAGCCTGAACACTCAACGTAATAACCGGAGTCTGGATATCCAACGAAACTGACCGGAGCCTGAACGCTCAACGTAATAACCGGAATCTGGATACTCAACGAAACTGACCGGAGCCTGCTCGCTCAACGTAATAACCGAAGTCTGGATATCCAACAAAACTGACCAGAGCCTGAACGCTTAACGTGATAACCTGAGTCTAGATACCGAACAAAACTGACCGGAGCCTGAATGCCTAACGTAATAACCAGAGTCTGGATATGCAACGAAACTGACCGGAGCCTGAACGCTCAACGTAATAACCGGAATTTGGATACTCAACGAAATTAACCGGAGCCTGAACGCTCAACGTAATAACCGGAGTCTGGATACATAACGAAACTGACTGGAGCCTGAACGATCAACGTAATAACCGGAGTCTGGATACAAAACGAAAATGACCGGAGCCTGAACGCTCAACGTAATAACCGGAGTCTGGATACCCAACGAAACTGACCGGAGCCTGAACGCTCAATGTAATAACCAGAGTCTGGATACCCAACGAAACTGACCGAAGCCTGAACCCTCAACGTAATAACCGGAGTCTGGATACCAAACAAAACTGACCGGAGCCTGAACGCTCAACGTAAAAACCGGAGTCTGGATACCCAACGAAACTGACCAGAGCCTGAACGCACAACGTAATAACCGAAGTCTGGATACCCAACAAAACTGACCGGAGCCTGCTCGCTCAACCTAATAACCGAAGTCTGGATACCCAACAAAACTGACCAGAGCCTGAACGCTCAACGTAAAAACTGGAGTCTGGATACCCAACAAAACTGACCAGAGCCTGCACGCTCAACGTAATAACCGAAGTCTGGATACCAAACGATACTGACCGGAGCCTGAAAGCTCAACGTAATAACCTGAGTCTGGATACCCAACGAAACTGACCGGAGCCTGAACGCTCAACGTAATAACCGGAGTCTGGATACCCAACAAAACTGACCGGAGCCTGAACGTTCAACGTAATATTCGGAGTCTGAATACTCAACGAAACTGACTGGAGCCTAAACGATCAACGTAATAACCAGAGTCTGGATACACAACGAAACTGAGCGGAGCCTGAACGCTAAACGTAATAACCGGAGTCTAGATACCCAACGAAACTGACCGGAGCCTGAACGCTCAATGTAATAACCGGAGTCTGGATACCCAACAAAACTGACCGGAGCCTGAACGCTCAACGTATAAACCGGAGTCTGGATACCCAACGAAACTGACCAGAGCCTGAAGGCTCAACGTAATAACCGAAGTCTGGATACCCAACGAAACTAACCGGAGCCTGAACGTTCAACGTAATAACCGGAGTCTGGATACCCAACGAAATTTACCGGAGTCTGGATACCCAACGAAATTGACCGGAGCCTGAAGGCTCAATGTAATAACCGGAATCTGGATACTCAACGAAACTGACTGGAGCCTGAACGATCAACGTAATAACCAGAGTCTGGATACACAACGAAATTGACCGGAGCCTGATTGCTCAACGTAATAACCGGAGTCTGGATACACAACGAAACTGACCGGAGCCTGAACGCTCAACGTAATAACCGGAGTCTAGATACCCAACGAAACTGACCGGAGCCTAAACGCTCAACGTAATAACCGGAGTCTGGATACCCAACGAAACTGACCGGAGCCTGCTCGCTAAACGTATTAACCGGAGTCTGGATACCCAACAAAACTGACCAGAGCCTGAACGCTCAACTTAAAAACCGGAGTCTGGATACCCCACAAAACTGATCGGAGCCTGAACGCTCAATGTAATAACCGATGTATGGATACCAAACGAAACTGAATGGAGCCTGAATGCTCAATGAAATAACCTGAGTCTGGATACCCAACAAAACTGACCGGAGCCTGAACGCTCAACGTAATACCGGAGTCTGGATACCAAACAAAACTGACCGGAGCCTGAACGCTCAATGTAAAAACCGGAGTCTGGATATCCAACGAAACTGACCGGAGCCTGAACGCTCAACGAAATAACGGGAGTCTGGATACACAACGAAACTGACCAGAGCCTGAACGCTCAACGTAATAACCAGAGTCTGGATACCCAACAAAACTGAACGGAGCCTGAACGCTCAACGTAATAACCGGAGTCTGGATACTCAACGAAACTGACCGGACCTTGAACACACAAAGTAATAACTGGAGTCTGGATGCTCAAAGAAAATGACCGGGTCTTGAACGCTCAACGTAATAACCGGAGTCTGGATACCCAACGAAACTGACCAGAGCCTGAACGTTCAACGTAATAACCGGAGTCTGGATACCTAACGAAATTGACCGGAGTCTGGATACCCAACGAAATTGACCGGAGCCTGAAGGCTCAACGTAATAACCGGAATCTGGATACTCAACGAAACTGACTGGAGCCTGAACGATCAACGTAACAACCGGAGTCTGGATACACAACGAAATTGACCGGAGCCTGATCGCTCAACATAATAACCGGAGTCTAGATACACAACGAAACTGATCGGAGCCTGAACGCTCAACGTAATAACCGGAGTCTGGATACACAACGAAATTAATCGGAGCCTGATCGCTCAACGTAATAACCGGAGTCTGGATACACAACGAAACTGACCGGAGCCTGAACGCTCAACGTAATAACCGAAGTCTGGATACTCACCGAAACTGACCGGAGCCTGAATGCTCAACGTAATAACCGGAGTCTGGATACCCAACGAAAGTGACCGGAGTATGGATACACCACGAAACTGACCGGAGGCTGAACGCTCAACGTAATAACCGGAGTCTGGATACCCAACGAAACTGAACCGAACCTGAACGCTCAACGTAATAACCGGAGTCTGGATACTCAACGAAACTGACCGGAACCTGAACGCACAACGTAATAACTTGAGTCTGGATGCTCAACGAAAATGACCGGAGCCTGAACACTCAACGTAATAACCGGAGTCTGGATATCCAACGAAACTGACCGGAGCCTGAACGCTCAACGTAATAACCGGAATCTGGATACTCAACGAAACTGACCGGAGCCTGCTCGCTCAACGTAATAACTGAAGTCTGGATATCCAACAAAACTGACCAGAGCCTGAACGCTTAACGTGATAACCTGAGTCTAGATACCGATCAAAACTGACCGGAGCCTGAATGCCTAACGTAAAAACCAGAGTCTGGATTTGCAACGAAACTGACCGGAGCCTGAACGCTCAACGTAATAACCGGAGTCTGGATTCCCAACCAAACTGACCGGATCCTGAACGCTCAATGTAATAACCGAAGTCTGGATACCCAATGAAACTGACCGGAGCTTTAACGCTCAACGTAATAACCGGAGTCTGGATACCCAACGAAATTGACCGGAGCCTGAACGCTCAACGTAATAACCGGAATCTGGATACTCAACGAAACTAACCGGAGCCTGAACGCTCAACGTAATAACCGGAGTCTGGATACACAACGAAACTGACTAGAGCCTGAACGATCAATGTAATAACCGGAGTCTGGATACACAACGAAAATGACCGGAGCCTGAACACTCAACGTAATAACCGGAGTCTGGATACCCAACGAAACTGACCGGAGCCTGAACGCTCAATGTAATAACCGGAGTCTGGATACCCAACGAAACTGACCGGAGCCTGAACCCTCAACGTAATGACCGGAGTCTGGATACCCAACAAAACTGACCGGAGCCTGAACGCTCAACCTAAAAACCGGAGTCTGGATACCCACCGAAACTGACCAGAGCCTGAACGCTCAACGTAATAACCGGAGTCTGGATACCCAACAAAATAGAACAGAGCCTGAACGTTCAACGTAATAACCGAAGTCTGGATACCCAACGAAATTGACCGGAGCCTGAAGGCTCAACGTAATAACGGGAATCTGGATACTCAACGAAACTGACCGGAGCGTGAATGCTCAACGTAATAACCGGAGTCTGGATACCCAACGAAACTGACCGGATCCTAAATGCTCAACGTAATAACCGGAGTCTGGATACCCAACAAAACTGACCGGAGCCTGCTCGCTCAACGTAATAACCGAAGTCTGGATACCCAACAAAACTGACCAGAGCCTGAACGCTCAACGTAAAAACCGGAGTCTGGATACCCAACAAAACTGACCGGAGCCTGCACGCTCAACGTAATAACCGAAGTCTGGATACCAAACGAAACTGACCGGAGCCTGAACGCTCAACGTAATAACCTGAGTCTGGATACCCAACGAAACTCACCGGAGCTTGAACGCTCAACGTAATAACCGGAGTCTGGATACCCAACAAAACTGACCGGAGCCTGAACGCTCAATGTAAAAACCGGAGTCTGGATACCCAATGAAACTGACCGGATCCTGAGCGCTCAACATAATAACGAGAGTCTGGATACACAACGAAACTGACCGGAGCCTGAACGCTCAACGTAATAACCAGAGTCTGGAAATCCAACGAAACTGAACGGAGCCTGAACGCTCAACGTAATAACCGGAGTCTGGATACTCAACGAAACTGACCGGACCCTGAACACACAAAGTAATAACTGGAGTCTGGATGCTCAAAGAAAATGACTGGAGCCTGAATGCTCAACGTAATAACCGGAGTCTGGATACCCAATGAAACTGACCGGAGCCTGAACGTTCAACGTAATAACCGGAGTCTGGA
Source organism: Lathyrus sativus (assembly GCA_963859935.3). Lineage (NCBI taxonomy): Eukaryota > Viridiplantae > Streptophyta > Magnoliopsida > Fabales > Fabaceae > Lathyrus > Lathyrus sativus. The sequence goes on along the minus strand of OZ012736.1, from coordinate 257,083,071 downwards.
TACCCAACGAAATTGACAGGAGTCTGGATACCCAACGAAATTGACCGGAGCCTGAAGGCTCAACGTAATAACCGGAATCTGGATACTCAACGAAACTGACTGGAGCCTGAACGATCAACGTAATAACCGGAGTCTGGATACACAACGAAATTGACCGGAGCCTGATCGCTTAACGTAATAACCGTAGTCTAGATACACCACAAAACTGACCGGAGCCTGAACGTTCAACGTAATAACCGGAGTCTAGATACCCAACGAAACTGACCGGAGCCTAAACGCTCAACGTAATAACCGGAGTCTGGATACCGAACGAAACTGACCGGAGCCTGCTCGCTAAACTTAATAACCGGAGTCTGGATACCCAACAAAACTGACCAGAGCCTGAACGCTCAACTTAAAAACGGGAGTCTGGATACCCAACAAAACTGATCGGAGCCTGAACGCTCAACGTAATAACCGAAGTCTGGATACCAAACGAAACTGACTGGAGCCTGAATGCTCAATGAAATAACCTGAGTCTGGATACCCAACGAAACTGACCGGAGCCTGAACGCTCAACATAATAACCAAAGTCTGGATACCCAACGAAACTGACGGGAGCCTGAACGCTCAATGTTAAAACCGGAGTCTGGATACCCAACGAAACTGACCGGAGCCTGAACGCTCAACGTAATAACGGGAGTCTGGATACAGAACGAAACTGACCGGAGCCTGAACGCTCAACGTAATAACCAGAGTCTGGATACCCAACGAAACTGAACGGACCCTGAACGCTCAACGTAATAACCGGAGTCTGGATACTCAACAAAACTGATCGGACCCTGAACACACAAAGTAATAACTGGAGTCTGGATGCTCAAAGAAAATGACCGGAGCCTGAACGCTTAACGTAATAACCGGAGTCTGGATGCCCAACGAAACTGACCGGGGCCTGAACGCTCAAGATAATAACCGAAGTCTGGATACCCAATGAAACTGACCAGAGCCTGAATGCTCAACGTAATAACCGGAGTCAGGATACCAAACGAAATTGACCGGAACCTGAACGCTTAATGTAATAAGCTGAGTCTAGATATCAAACGAAACTGACCGGAGCCTTAACGCCTAACGTAATAACCAGAGTCTGGATATGCAACGAAACTGACCGGAGCCTGAACGCTCAACGTAATAACCGGAGTATGGATACCCAACAAAACTGACCAGAGCCTGAACGCTCAACGTAATAACCGAAGTCTGGATACCAAACGAAACTGACCGGAGCCTGAACGCTCAACGTAATAACCGGAGTCTGGAAACCCAACGAAATTGATCGGAGCCTGAACGCTCAACGTAATAACCGGAATCTGGATACTCAATGAAACTAACCGGAGCCTGAACGCTCAACGTAATAACCGGAGTCTGGATACTCAACGAAACTGACTCGAGCCTGAACGATCAATGTAATAACCGGAGTCCGGATACACAACGAAACTGACCGGAGCCTGAACGCTCAACGTAATAACCGGAGTCTGGATACCCAACGAAACTGACCGGAGCCTGAACGCTCAATGAAATAACCGAAGTCTGGATACCCAACGAAACTGACCGGAGCCTGAACACTCAATGTAAAAACCGGAGTCTGGATACCCAACAAAACTGACCGGAGCCTGAACGCTCAACGTAATAACGGGAGTCTGGATACATAACGAAACTGACCGGAGCCTGAACGTTCAACGTAATAACCAGAGTCTGGATACCCAACGAAACTGAACGGAACCTGAACGCTCAACGTAATAACCGGAGTCTGGATACTCAACGAAACTGACCGGACCCTGAACACACAAAGTAATAACTGGAGTCTGGATGCTCAAAGAAAATGACCGGAGCCTGAACGCTCAACGTAATAACCGGAGTCTGGATACTCAATGAAACTGACTCGAGCCTGAACGATCAATGTAATAACCGGAGTCTGGATACACAACGAAACTGACCGGAGCCTGAACGCTCAACGTAATAACTGGAGTCTGGATACCCAACGAAACTGACCGGAGCCTGAACGCTCAATGTAATAACCGAAGTCTGGATACCCAACGAAACTGACCGGAGCCTGAACCCTCAACGTAATAACCGGAGTCTGGATACCCAACAAAACTGACCGGAGCCTGAACGCTCAACGTAATATCCGGAGTCTGGATACCCAACGAAATTGACCGGAGCCTGAACGCTCAACGTAATAACCGAAATCTGGATACTCAACGAAACTAACCGGAGCCTGAACGCTGAACGTAATATCCGGAGTCTGAATACTCAGCGAAACTGACTGGAGCCTGAACGATCAACGTAATAACCGGAGTCTGGATACACAACGAAACTGACCGGAGCCTGAACGCTAAACGTAATAACCGGAGTCTGGATACCCAACGAAACTGACCGGAGCCTGAACGCTCAATGTAATAACCGGAGTCTGGATACCTAACGAAACTGACTGGAGCCTGAACTCTCAACGTAATAACCGGAGTCTGGATACCCAACAAAACTGACCGGAACCTGAACGCTCAACGTAAAAACCGGAGTCTGGATACCCAACGAAACTGACCAGAGCCTGAAGGCTCAACGTAATAACCGGAATCTGGATACCCAACGAAACTGACCGGAGCCTGAACGTTCAACGTAATAACCGGAGTCTGGATACCCAACGAAATTGACCGGAGTTTGGATACCCAACGAAATTGACCGGAGCATGAAGGCTCAACGTAATAACCGGAATCTGGATACTCAACGACACTGACTGGAGCCTGAACGATCAACGTAATAACCGGAGTCTAGATACACAATGAAATTGACCGGAGCCTGATCGCTCAATGTAATAACCGGAGTCTGGATACAAAACGAAACTGACCAGAGCCTGAATGCTCAACGTAATAACCGGAGTCTAGATACCCAACGAAACTGACCGGAGCCAAAACGCTCAACATAATAACCGGAGTCTGGATACCCAACGAAACTGACCGGAGCCTGCTCGCTAAACGTAATAACCGGAGTCTGGATACCCAACAAAACTGTCCAGAGCCTGAACGCTCAACTTAAAAACCGAAGTCTGGATACCCAACAAAACTGATCGGAGCCTGAATGCTCAACGTAATAACCGAAGTTTGGATACCAAACGAAATTGACTAGAGCCTGAATGCTCAATGAAATAACCTGAGTCTGGATACCCAACCAAACTGACCGGAGCCTGAACGCTCAACGTAATATCCGGAGTCTGAATACTCAACGAAACTGACTGGAGCCTGAATGATCAACGTAATAACCGGAGTCTGGATACACAACGAAACTGACCGGAGCCTGAACGCTAAACGTAATAACCGGAGTCTGGATACCCAACGAAACTGACCGGAGCCTGAAGGCTCAACGTAATAACCGGAGTCTGGATACCCAACGAAACTGACCGGAGCCTGAAGGCTCAACGTAATAACCGGAGTCTGGATACCCAACGAAACTGACCGGAGCCTGAAGGCTCAACGTAATAACCGGAATCTGGATACCCAACGAAATTGACCGGAGCCTGAAGGACGATCAACGTAATAACCGGAATCTGGATACTCAACGAAACTGACTGGAGCCTGATCGCTCAACGTAATAACCGGAGTCTGGATATAAAACGAAACTGTCCGGAGCCTGAACGCTCAACGTAATAACCGAAGTCTAGATACCCAACGAAACTGACCGGAGCCTAAACGCTCAACATAAAAACCGGAGTCTGGATACCCAACGAAACTGACCGGAGCCTGCTCGCTAAACGTAATAACCGGAGTCTGGATACCCAACAAAACTGTCCAGAGCCTGAACGCTCAACTTAAAAACCGGAGTCTGGATACCCAACAAAACTGACCGGAGCCTGAACGCTCAATGTAAAAACCGGAGTCTGGATACCCAACGAAACTGACCGGAGCCTGAACGCTCAACGTAATAACGGGAGTCTGGATACACAACGAAACTGACCGGAGCCTGAACGCTCAACTTAATAACCAGAGTCTGGATACCCAACGAAACTGAACGGAGCCTGAACGCTCAACGTAATAACCGGAGTCTGGATACTCAACGAAACTGACCGGACCCTGAACGCACAAAGTAATAACTGGAGTCTGGATGCTCAAAGAAAATGACCGGAGCCTGAACGCTCAACGTAATAACCGGAGTCTGGATACCCAACGAAACTGACCGGGGCCTGAACGCTCAAGATAATAACCGAAGTCTGGATACCCAATGAAACTGACCGGAGCCTGAATGCTCAACGTAATAACCGGAGTCAGGATACCAAACGAAATTGACCGGAGCATGAACGCTTAACGTAATAAGCTGATTCTAGATACCGAACGAAACTGACCGGAGCCTGAACGCCTAATGTAATAACCAGAGTCTGGATATGCAACGAAACTGACCGGAGCCTGAACGCTCAACGTAATAACCGGAATCTGGATACTCAACGAAACTAACCGGAGCCTGAACGCTCAACGTAATAACCGGAGTCTGGATACACAACGAAACTGACTGGAGCCTGAACGATCAACGTAATAACCGGAGTCTGGATACACAACGAAACTGACCGGAGCCTGAACGCTCAACGTAATAACTGGAGTCTGGATACCCAACGAAACTGACCGGAGCCTGAATGCTCAATGTAATAACCGGAGTCTGGATACCCAACGAAACTGACCGGAGCCTGAACCCTCAATGTAATAACCGGAGTCTGGATACCCAACAAAATTGACCGGAGCCTGAACGCTCAACGTAAAAACCGGAGTCTGGATACCCAACGAAACTGACCAGAGCCTGAACGCTAAACGTAATAACCGGAGTCTGGATACCCAACGAAACTGACCGGAGCCTGAACGTTCAACGTAATAACCGAAGTCTGGATACCCAACGAAATTGACCGGAGCCTGAATGCTCAACGTAATAACCGGAATCTGGATACTCAACGAAACTGACCGGAACTTGAACGCTCAACGTAATAACCGGAGTCTGGATACCCAACGAAACTGACTAGAGCCTGAACGCTCAACGTAAAAACCGGAGTCTGGTAACCCAACAAAACTGACCGGAGCCTGCATGCTCAACGTAATAACCGAAGTCTGGATACCAAACGAAACTGATGGGAGCCTGAACGCTCAACGTAATAACCTGAGTCTGGATACCCAACGAAACTGACCGGAGCCTGAACGCTCAATGTAATAACCGAAATCTGGATACTCAACGAAACTAACCGGAGCCTGAACGCTCAACGTAATATCGGGAGTCTGAATACTCAACGAAACTGACTGGAGCCTGAACGATCAACGTAATAACCGGAGTCTGGATACACAATGAAACTGACCGGAGCCTGAACGCTAAACGTAATAACCGAAGTCTGGATACCCAACGAAACTGACCGGAGCCTGAACGTTCAATGTAATAACCGAAGTCTGGATACCCAACGAAACTGACCGGAGCCTGAACTCTCAACGTAATAACCGGAGTCTGGATACCCAACAAAACTGACCGGAGCCTGAACACTCAACGTATAAACCGGAGTCTGGATACCCAACGAAACCGACCAGAGCCTGAAGGCTCAACATAATAACCGGAGTCTGGATACCTAACGAAACTGACCGGAGCCTGAACGTTCAACGTAATAACCGGAGTCTGGATACCCAACGAAATTGACCGGAGTCTGGATACCCAACGAAATTGATCAGAGCCTGAAGGCTCAACGTAATAACCGGAATCTGGATACTCAACTAAACTGACTGGAGCCTGAACGATCAACGTAATAACCGGAGTCTGGATACACAACGAAATTGACCGGAGCCTGATCGCTCAACGTAATAACCGGAGTCTGGATACACAACGAAACTGACCGGAGCCTGAACGCTCAACGTAATAACCGGAGTCTAGATACACAACGAAACTGACCGGAGCCTAAACGCTCAACGTAATAACCGGAGTCTGGATACCAAACAAAACTGACCAGAGCCTGAACGCTCAACTTAAAAACCGGAGTCTGGATACGCAACAAAACTGATCGGAGCCTGAACGCTCAACGTAATAATCGAAGTCTGGATACCAAACGAAACTGACTGGAGCCTGAATGCTCAATGAAATAACCTGAGTCTGGATACCCAACGAAACTGACCGGAGCCTGAACGCTCAACGTAATAACTGGAGTCTGGATACCCAACAAAACTGATCGGAGCCTGAACGCTCAATGTAAAAACCGGAGTCTGGATACCCAACGAAACTGACCGGAGCCTGAACGCTCAACGTAATAACGGGAGTCTGGATACACAACGAAACTGACCGGAGCCTGAACGCTCAATATAATAACCAGAGTCTGGATACCCAACGAAACTGAACAGAGCCTGAACGCTGAACGTAATAACCGGAGTCTGGATACTCAACAAAACTGACCGGACCCTGAACGCACAAAGTAATAACTGGAGTCTGGATGCTCAAAGAAAATGACCGGAGCCTAAACGCTCAACGTAATAACCTGAGTCTGGATGCCCAACGAAACTGACCGGGGCCTGGACGCTCAAGATAATAACCGAAGTCTGGATACCCAATGAAACTGACCGGAGCCTGAATGCTCAACGTAATAACCGGAGTCAGGATACCAAACGAAATTGACCGGAGCCTGAACGCTTAACGTAATAAGCTGAGTCTAGATACCGAACGAAACTGACCGGAGCCTGAACGCCTAACGTAATAACCAGAGTCTGGATATGCAACGAAACTGACCGGAGCCTGAACGCTCAACGTAATAACCGGAGTCTGGATACCCAACAAAACTGACCGGAGCCTGAAGGCTCAACATAATAACCGGAGTCTGGATACCTAACGAAACTGACCGGAGCCTGAACGTTCAACGTAATAACCGGAGTCTGGATACCCAACGAAATTGATCGGAGTCTGGATACCCAACAAAACTGACCGGAGCCTGAAGGCTCAACGTAATAACTGGAATCTGGATACTCAACAAAACTGACTGGAGCCTGAACGATCAACGTAATAACCGGAGTCTGGATACACAACGAAATTGACCGGAGCCTGATCGCTCAACATAATAATCAGAGTCTGGATACACAACGAAACTGACCGGAGCCTGAACGCTCAACGTAATAACCGGAGTCTAGATACCCAACGAAACTGACCGGAGCCTAAACGCTCAACGTAATAACCGGAGTCTGGATACCCAACGAAACTGACCGGAGCCTGCTCGCTAAGCGTAATAACCGGAGTCTGGATACCAAAAAAAACTGACCAGAGCCTGAACGCTCAACTTAAAAACCGGAGTTTTGATACGCAACAAAACTGATCGGAGCCTGAACGTTGAACATAATAATCGAAGTCTGGATACCAAACGAAACTGACTGGAGCCTGAATGCTCAATGAAATAACCTGAGTCTGGCTACCCAACGAAACTGACCGGAGCCTGAACGCTCAACGTAATAACTGGAGTCTGGATACCCAACAAAACTGATCGGAGCCTGAACGCTCAATGTAAAAACCGGAGTCTGGATACCCAACGAAACTGACCGGAGCCTGAACGCTCAACGTAATAACGGGAGTCTGGATACACAACGAAACTGACCGGAGCCTGAACGCTCAACGTAATAACCAGAGTCTGGATACCCAACGAAACTGAACGGAGCCTGAACGCTGAACGTAATAACCGGAGTCTGGATACTCAACAAAACTGACCGGACCCTGAACGCACAAAGTAATAACTGGAGTCTGGATGCTCAAAGAAAATGACCGGAGCCAGAACGCTCAACATAATAACCGGAGTCTGGATGCCCAACGAAACTGACCGGGGCCTGGACGCTCAAGATAATAACCGAAGTCTGGATACCCAATGAAACTGACCGGAGCCTGAATGCTCAACGTAATAACCGGAGTCATGATACCAAACGAAATTGACCGGAGCCTGAACGCTTAACGTAATAAGCTGAGTCTAGATACCGAACGAAACTGACCGGAGCCTGAACGCCTAACGTAATAACCAGAGTCTGGATATGCAACGAAACTGACCGGAGCCTGAACGCTCAACGTAATAACCGGAGTCTGGATACCCAACAAAACTGACCGGAGCCTGAAGGCTCAACGTAATAACTGGAATCTGGATACTCAACAAAACTGACTGGAGCCTGAACGATCAACGTAATAACCGGAGTCTGGATACACAACGAAATTGACCGGAGCCTGATCGCTCAACGTAATAATCAGAGTCTGGATACACAACGAAACTGACCGGAGCCTGAACGCTCAACGTAATAACCGGAGTCTAGATACCCAACGAAACTGACCGGAGCCTAAACGCTCAACGTAATAACCGGAGTCTGGATACCCAACGAAACTGACCGGAGCCTGCTCGCTAAGCGTAATAACCGGGGTCTGGATACCAAACAAAACTGACCAGAGCCTGAACGCTCAACTTAAAAACCGGAGTTTTGATACGCAACAAAACTGATCGGAGCCTGAACGCTGAACATAATAATCGAAGTCTGGATACCAAACGAAACTGACTGGAGCCTGAATGCTCAATGAAATAACCTGAGTCTGGATACCCAACGAAACTGACCGGAGCCTTAACGCTCAACGTAATAACTGGAGTCTGGAAACCCAACGAAATTGACCGGAGCCTGAACGCTCACCGTAATAACCGGAATCTGGATACTCAAGGAAACTAACCGGAGCCTGAACGCTCAACGTAATAACTGGAGTCTGGATACTCAACGAAACTGACTCGAGCCTGAACGATCGATGTAATAACCGGAGTCTGGATACACAACGAAACTGACCGGAGCCTGAACGCTCAACGTAATAACCGGAGTCTGGATACCCAACGAAACTGACCGGAGCCTGAACGCTCAATGTAATAACCGAAGTCTGGATACCCAACGAAACTGACCGGAGCCTGAACCCTCAACGTAATAACTGGAGTCTGGATACCCAACAAAACTGACCGGAGCCTGAACGCTCAACTTAAAAACCGGAGTCTGGATACCCAACGAAACTGACCAGAGCCTGAATGCTCAACGTAATAACCGGAATCTGGATACTCAACGAAACAGACCGGAGCCTTAACACTCAACGTAATAACCGGAGTCTGGATACCAAACGAAATTGACCGGAGCCTGAACGCTTAAAGTAATAACCAGAGTCTGGATATGTAACGAAACTGACAGGAGCCTGAACGCCTAACGTAATAACCAGAGTCTGGATATGTAACGAAACTGACCGGAGCCTGAACGCTCAACGTAATAACCGGAGTCTAGATACCCAATAAAACTGACCGGAGCCTGAACGCTCAATATAATAACCGGAGTCTGGATACCCAACGAAATTGACCGGAGCCTGAACGCTCAACCTAATAACCGAAATTTGGATACTCAACGAAACTAACCGGAGCCTGAACGCTCAACGTAATAACCGGAGTCTGGATACTCAACGAAACTGAATGGAGCCTGAACGATCAATGTAATAACCGGAGTCAAGATACACAACAAAACTGACCGGAGCCTGAAGGCTCAACGTAATAACCGGAATCTGGATACTCAACGAAACTGACCGGAGCCTGAACGCTCAACGTAATAACCGGAGTCTGGATATCAAACGAAATTGACCGGAGCCTGAACGCTTAACGTAATAAGCTGAGTCTAGATACCGAACTAAACTGACCGGAGCCTGAACGCCTAACGTAATAACCAGAGTCTGGATATGCAACGAAACTGACCGGAGCCTGAACGCTCAACGTAATAATCGGAGTCTGGATACCCAACAAAACTGACCGGAGCCTGAAGGCTCAACGTAATAACTGGAATCTGGATACTCAACAAAACTGACTGGAGCCTGAACGATCAACGTAATAACCGGAGTCTGGATACACAACGAAATTGACCGGAGCCTGATCGCTCAACGTAATAATCAGAGTCTGGATACACAACGAAACTGACCGGAGCCTGAACGCTCAACGTAATAACCGGAGTCTAGATACCCAACGAAATTGACCGGAGCCTAAACGCTCAACGTAATAACCGGAGTCTGGATACCCAACGAAACTGACCGGAGCCTGCTCGCTAAGCGTAATAACCGGAGTCTGGATACCAAACAAAACTGACCAGAGCCTGAACGCTCAACTTAAAAACCGGAGTTTTGATACGCAACAAAACTGATCGGAGCCTGAACGCTGAACATAATAATCGAAGTCTGGATACCAAACGAAACTGACTGGAGCCTGAATGCTCAATGAAATAACCTGAGTCTGGATACCCAACGAAACTGACCGGAGCCTGAACGCTCAACGTAATAACTGGAGTCCGGAAACCCAACGAAATTGACCGGAGCCTGAACGTTCACCGTAATAACCGGAATCTGGATACTCAAGGAAACTAACCGGAGCCTGAACGCTCAATGTAATAACTGGAGTCTGGATACTCAACGAAACTGACTCGAGCCTGAACGATCGATGTAATAACCGGAGTCTGGATACACAACGAAACTGACCGGAGCCTGAACGCTCAACGTAATAACCGGAGTCTGGATACCCAACGAAACTGACCGGAGCCTGAACGCTCAATGTAATAACCGAAGTCTGGATACCCAACGAAACTGACCGGAGCCTGAACCCTCAACGTAATAACTGGAGTCTGGATACCCAACAAAACTGACCGGAGCCTGAACGCTCAACTTAAAAACCGGAGTCTGGATACCCAACGAAACTGACCAGAGCCTGAATGCTCAACGTAATAACCGGAATCTGGATACTCAACGAAACAGACCGGAGCCTTAACGCTCAACGTAATAACCGGAGTCTGGATACCAAACGAAATTGACCGGAGCCTGAACGCTTAAAGTAATAACCAGAGTCTGGATATGTAACGAAACTGACAAGAGCCTGAACGCCTAACGTAATAACCAGAGTCTGGATATGTAACGAAACTGACCGGAGCCTGAACGCTCAACGTAATAACCAGAGTCTAGATACCCAATAAAACTGACCGGAGCCTGAACGCTCAATATAATAACCGGAGTCTGGATACCCAACGAAATTGACCGGAGCCTGAACGCTCAACCTAATAACCGAAATTTGGATACTCAACGAAACTAACCGGAGCCTGAACGCTCAACGTAATAACCGGAGTCTGGATACTCAACGAAACTGAATGGAGCCTGAACGATCAATGTAATAACCGGAGTCAAGATACACAACAAAACTGACCGGAGCCTGAAGGCTCAACGTAATAACCGGAATCTGGATACTCAACGAAACTGACCGGAGCCTGAACGCTCAACGTAATAACCGGAGTCAGGATACCAAACGAAATTGACCGGAGCCTGAACGCTTAACGTAATAAGCTGAGTCTAGATACCGAACTAAACTGACCGGAGCCTGAACGCCTAACGTAATAACCAGAGTCTGGATATGCAACGAAACTGACCGGAGCCTGAACGCTCAACGTAATAATCGGAGTCTGGATACCCAACAAAACTGACCGGAGCCTGAACGCTCAACGTAATAACCGAAGTGTAGATACCAAACGAAACTGACCGGAGCCTGAACGCTCAACGTAATCACCGGAGTCTGGATACCCAATGAAATTGACCAGAGCCTGAACGCTCAACGTAATAACCGGAGTCTGGATACTCAACGAACCTGACTGGAGCCAGAACGATCAATTTAATAACCGGAGTCTGGATACACAACGAAACTGACCGGAGCCTGAACGCTCAACGTAATAACCGGAGTCTTGATACCCAATGAAACTGACCGGTGCCTGAACGCTCAATGTAATAACCGGAGTCTGGATACCCAACGAAACTGACCGGAGCCTGAACCCTCAACGTAATAACCGGATTCTGGATACCCAACAAAACTGACCGGAGCCTGAACGCTCAACGTATAAACCGGAGTCTGGATACCTAACGAAACTGACCGGAGCCTGAATGCTCAACGTAATAACCGGAGTCTGGATACCCAACGAAACTGACTGGAGCCTGAACGTTCAACGTAATAACCGGAGTCTTGATACTCAACGAAATTGACCGAAGCCTGAAGGCTCAACGTAATAACCGGAATCTGGATACTCAACAAAACTGACCGGAGCATGAACGCTCAACTTAATAAATGGAGTCTGGATACCCAATGAAACTGACCGGAGCCTGAACGCTCAACGTAATAACCGAAGTGTAGATACCAAACGAAACTGACCGGAGCTTGAACGCTCAACGTAATCACCAGAGTCTGGATACCCAACGAAATTGACCGGAGCCTGAACGCTCAACGTGATAACCGGAGTCTGGATACTCAACGAAACTGACTGGAGCCAGAATGATCAATTTAATAACCGGAGTCTGGATACACAACGAAACTGACCGGAGCCTGAACGCTCAACGTAATAACCGGAGTCTTGATACCCAACGAAACTGACCGGTGCCTGAACGCTCAATGTAATAACCGGAGTCTGGATACCCAACGAAACTGACCGGAGCCTGAACCCTCAACGTAATAACCGGAATCTGGATACCCAACAAAACTGACCGGAGCCTGAACGCTCAATGTAAAAACCGGAGTCTGGATATGTAACGAAACTGACCGGAGCCTGAATGCTCAACGTAATAACCGGAGTCTGGATACCCAACGAAACTGACTGGAGCCTGAACGTTCAACGTAATAACCGGAGTCTGGATACTCAACGAAATTGACCGGAGCCTGAAGGCTCAACGTAATAACCGGAATCTGGATACTCAACAAAACTGACCGGAGCCTGAACGCTCAACTTAATAACCGGAGTCTGGATACCCAATGAAACTGACCGGAGCCTGAACGCTCAACATAATAACCGGAGTCTGGATACCCAACAAAACTGACCGGAGCCTGAACGCTCAACGTAAAAACCGGAGTCTGGATACCCAACGAAACTGACCATAGCCTGAACGCTCAACGTAATAACCAGAGTTTGGATACTCAACGAAACTGACTGGAGCCTGAACGATCAACGCAATAACCGGTGTCTGGATACACAACAAAATTGACCGGAGCCTGATCGCTCAGCGTAATAACCGGAGTCTGGATACACAACGAAACTGACCGGAGCCTGATCGCTCAACGTAATAACCGGATTCTAGATACCCAACAAAACTATCCGAGCCTGAACGCTCAATGTAAAAACCGGAGTCTAGATACCCAACGAAACTGACCGGAGCCTGAACGCTCAACATAATAACGAGAGTCTGGATAAACAACGAAACTGACCGGAGCCTGAACGCTCAACGTAATAACCGGAGTCTGGATACCCAACGAAACTGAACGGAGCCTGAACGCTCAACGTAATAACCGAAGTCTAGATACTCAATGAAACTGACCGGACCCCGAACGCACAACGTAATAACTGGAGTCTGGATGCTCAACGAAAATGACTGGAGCCTGAACGCTCAACGTAATAACCGGAGTCTGGATACCCAACGAAACTGACCGGAGCCTGAACGCTCAACGTAATAACCGGAGTCAGGATACCAAACGAAATTGACCGGAGCCTGAACGCTTAAAATAATAACCGGAGTCTAGATACCGAACAAAACTGACCGGAGCCTGAACGCCTAACGTAATAACCAGAGTCTGGATATGCAACGAAAATGACCAGACCCTGAATGCTCAACGTAATAACCGGAGTCTGGATACCCAACAAAACTGACCGGAGCCTGAACGTTCAACTTAATAACCGAAGTCTGGATACCAAACGAAACGGACCGGAGCCTGAACGCTCAACGTAATAACCGGAGTCTGGATACCTAACGAAATTGACCGGAGCCTGAACGCTCAACATAATAACCGGAGTCTGGATACCCAACAAAACTGACCGGAGCCTGAACGCTCAACTTAAAAACCGGAGTCTGGATACCCAACGAAATTGACCAGAGCCTGAATGCTCAACGTAATAACCGGAGTCTGGATACCCAACGAAACTGATCGGAGCCTGAACGTTCAACGTAATAACCGGAGTCTGGATACCCAACAAAATTGACCGGAGCCTGAAGGCTCAACGTAATAACCGGAATCTGGATACTCAACGAAACAGACCGGAGCCTTAACGCTCAACGTAATAACCGGAGTCTGGATACCAAACGAAATTGACCGGAGCCTGAACGCTTAACGTAATAAGCTGAGTCTAGATACCGAACTAAACTGACCGGAGCCTGAACGCTTAACGTAATAACCAGAGTCTGGATATGCAACGAAACTGACCGGAGCCCGAACGCTCAACGTAATAACCGGAGTCTGGATACCCAATAAAACTGACCGGAGCCTGAACGCTCAACGTAATAACCGAAGTCTGGATACCAAACGAAACTGACCGGAGCCTGAACGCTCAACATAATAACCGGAGTCTGGATACCCAACGAAATTGACCGGAGCCTGAACGCTCAACGTAATAACCGGTATCTGGATACTCAACAAAACTAACCGGAGCCTGAACGCTCAACGTAATAACCGGAGTCAGGATACCAAACGAAATTGACCAGAGCATGAACGCTTAACGTAATAAGCTGAGTCTAGATACCAAACGAAATTGACCGGAGCCTGAACGCCTAATGTAATAACCAGAGTCTGGATATGCAACGAAATTGACCGGAGCCTGAATGCTCAAAGTAATAACCAGAGTCTAGATACCCAACAAAACTGACCGAAGCCTGAACGCTCAACGTAATAACCGATGTCTGGATACCAAACGAAACTGACCGGAGCCTGAACGCTCAACGTAATAACCGGAGTCTGGAAACCAAACGAAATTGACCGGTGCCTGAACGCTCACCGTAATAACCGAAATCTGGATACTCAACGAAACTAACCAGAGCCTGAACGCTCAACGTAATAACTGGAGTCTGGATACTCAACGAAACTGACTAGAGCCTGAACGATCGATGTAATAACCGGAGTCTGGATACACAACGAAACTGACCGGATCCTGAACGCTCAACGTAATAACCGAAGTCTAGATACCCAACGAAAATGACCGGAGCCTGAACGCTCAATGTAATAACCGTAGTCTGGATACCCAACAAAACTGACCGGAGCCTGAACGCTCAACTTAAAAACCGGAGTCTGGATACCCAACGAAACTGACCAGAGCCTGAATGCTCAACGTAATAACCGGAGTCTGGATACCCAACGAAACTAACCGGAGCCTGAACGTTCAACGTAATAACCGGAGTCTGGATACCCAACGAAATTGACCGGAGCCTGAAGGCTCAACGTAATAACCGGAATATGGATACTCAACGAAACAGACCGGAGCCTTAACGCTCAACGTAATAACCGGAGTCTGGATACCAAACGAAATTGACTAGAGCCTGAACGCTTAACGTAATAAGCTGAGTCTAGATACCGAACGAAACTGACCGGAGCCTGAACGCCTAACGTAATAACCAGAGTCTGGATATGCAACGAAACTGACCGGAGCCTGAACGCTCAACGTAATAACCGGAGTCTGGATACCCAATAAAACTAACCGGAGCCTGAACGCTCAACGTAATAACCGAAGTCTGGATACCAAACGAAACTGACCGGAGCCTGAACGTTCAACATAATAACCGGAGTCTGGATACCCAACGAAATTGGCCAGAGCCTGAACGCTCAACGTAATAACCGGAATCTGGATACTCAACGAAACTAACCGGAGCCTGAACGCTCAACGTAATAACCGGAGTCTGGATACTCAACGAAACTGAATGGAGCCTGAACGATCAATGTAATAATCGGAGTCTGGATACACAACGAAACTGACCGGAGTCTGAAGGCTCAACGTAATAACCGGAATCTGGATACTCAACGAAACTGACCAGAGCCTGAACGCTCAACGTAATAACCGGAGTCTGGATACCAAACGAAATTGACCGGAGCCTGAACGCTTAACATAATAAGCTGAGTCTAGATACCGAACGAAACTGACCGGAGCCTGAACGCCTAACGTAATAACCAGAGTCTGGATATGCAACGAAACTGACCGGATCCTGAACGCTCAACGTAATAATCGGAGTCTGGATACCCAACAAAACTGACCGGAGCCTGAACGCTCAACGTAATAACCGAAGTGTAGATACCAAACGAAACTGACCGGAGCCTGAACGCTCAACGTAATCACCGGAGTCTGGATACCCAACGAAATTAACCAGAGCCTGAACGCTCAACGTAATAACCGGAGTCTGGATACTCAACGAAACTGACTGGAGCCAGAACGATCAATTTAATAACCGGAGTCTGGATACACAACGAAACTGACCGGAGCCTGAACGCTCAACGTAATAACCGGAGTCTTGATACCCAACGAAACTGACCGGTGCCTGAACGCTCAATGTAATAACCGGAGTCTGGATACCCAAGGAAACTGCTCGGAGACTGAACCCTCAACGTAATAACCGGAATCTGGATACCCAACAAAACTGACCGGAGCCTGAACGCTCAACGTAAAAACCGGAGTCTGGATACCTAACGAAACTGACCAGAGCCTGAATGCTCAACGTAATAACCGGAGTGTGGATACCCAACGAAACTGACCGGAGCCTGAACGCTCAACGTAATAACCGGAGTCTGGATACCCAACGAAATTGACCGGAGCCTGAAGGCTCAACGTAATAACCGGAATCTGGATACACAACGAAACTGACCGGAACCTGAACGCTCAACGTAATAACCGGAGTTTGGATACTCAACGAAACTGACTGGAGCCTGAACGATCAACGCAATAATCGGTGTCTGGATACACAACGAAATTGACCGGAGCCTGATCGCTCAGCGTAATAACCGGAGTCTGGATACACAACGAAACTGACCGGAGCCTGATCGCTCAACGTAATAACCGGATTCTAGATACCCAACAAAATTGACCGGAGCCTGAACGCTCAATGTAAAAACCGGAGTCTAGATACCCAACGAAACTGACCGGAGCCTGAACGCTCAACATAATAACGAGAGTCTGGATAAACAACGAAACTGACCGGAGCCTGAACGCTCAACGTAATAACCGGAGTCTGGATACCCAACGAAACTGAACGGAGCCTGAACGCTCAACGTAATAACCGGAGTCTAGATACTCAATGAAACTGACCGGACCCCGAACGCACAACGTAATAACTGGAGTGTGGATGCTCAACGAAAATGACTGGAGCCTGAACGCTCAACGTAATAACCGGAGTCTGGATACCCAACGAAACTGACCGGAGCCTGAATGCTCAAGATAATAACCGAAGTCTGGATACCCAATGAAACTGACCGGAGCCTGAACGCTCAACGTAATAACCGGAGTCAGGATACCAAACGAAATTGACCGGAGCCTGAACGCTTAAAATAATAACCGGAGTCTAGATACCGAACAAAACTGACCGGAGCCTGAACGCCTAACGTAATAACCAGAGTCTGGATATGCAACAAAAATGACCAGACCCTGAATGCTCAACGTAATAACCGGAGTCTGGATACCCAACAAAACTGACCAGAGCCTGAACGTTCAACTTAATAACCGAAGTCTGGATACCAAACGAAACGGACCGGAGCCTGAACGCTCAACGTAATAACCGGAGTCTGGATACCTAACGAAATTAACCGGAGCCTGAACGCTCAACATAATAACTGGAGTCTGGATACCCAACAAAACTGACCGGAGCCTGAACGCTCAACTTAAAAACCGGAGTCTGGATACCCAACGAAACTGACCAGAGCCTGAATGCTCAACGTAATAACCGGAATCTGGATACCCAACGAAACTGACCGGAGCCTGAACGTTCAACGTAAGAAACGGAGTCTGGATACCCAACGAAATTGACCGGAGCCTGAAGGCTCAACGTAATAACCGGAATCTGGATACTCAACGAAACAGACCGGAGCCTTAACGCTCAACGTAATAACCGGAGTCTGGATACCGAACGAAATGGACCGGAGCCTGAACGCTTAACGTAATAAGCTGAGTCTAGATACCGAACTAAACTGACCGGAGCCTGAACGCCTAACGTAATAACCAGAGTCTGGATATGCAACGAAACTGACCGGAGCCTGAACGCTCAACGTAATAACCGGAGTCTGGATACCCAATAAAACTGACCGGAGCCTGAACGCTCAACGTAATAACCGAAGTCTGGATAGCAAAGGAAACTGACCGGAGCCTGAACGCTCAACATAATAACCGGAGTCTGGATACCCAACGAAATTGACCGGAGCCTGAACGCTCAACGTAGTAACCGCAATCTGGATACTCAACGAAACTGACCGGAGCCTGAACGCTCAACGTAATAACCGGAGTCAGGATACCAAACGAAATTGACCGGAGCATGAACGCTTAACGTAATAAGCTGAGTCTAGATACCGAACGAAACTGACCGGAGCCTGAACGCCTAATGTAATAACCAGAGTCTGGAAATGCAACAAAATTGACCGGAGCCTGAACGCTCAACGTAATAACCAGAGTCTGGATACCCAACAAAACTGACCGGAGCCTGAACGCTCAACGTAATAACCGAAGTCTGGATACCAAACGAAACTGACCAGAGCCTGAACGCTCAACGTAATAACCGGAGTCTGGAAACCCAACGAAATTGACCGGAGCCTAAACGCTCACCATAATAACCGGAATCTGGATACTCAACGAAACTAACTGGAGCCTGAACGCTCAACGTAATAACTGGAGTCTGGATACTCAACGAAACTGACTCGAGCCTGAACGATCGATGTAATAACCGGAGTCTGGATACACAACGAAACTGACCGGAGCCTGAACGCTCAACGTTATAACCGAAGTCTGGATAGCCAACGAAACTGACCGGAGCCTGAACGCTCAATGTAATAACCAAAGTCTGGATACCCATAGAAACTGACCGGAGCCTGAACCCTCAACGTAATAACCGGAGTCTGGATACCCAACAAAACTGACCGGAGCCTGAACGCTCAACTTAAAAACCGGAGTCTGGATACCCAACGAAACTGACTAGAGCCTGAATGCTCAACGTAATAACCGTAGTCTGGATACCCAACAAAACTAACCGGAGCCTGAACATTCAACGTAATAACCGGAGTCTGGATACCCAACGAAATTGACCGGAGCCTGAACGCTCAACGTAATAACCGGAATCTGGATACTCAACGAAACTAACCGGAGCCTGAACGCTCAACGTAATAACCGGAGTCTGGATACTCAACGAAACTGAATGGAGCTTGAACGATCAATGTAATAATCGGAGTCTGGATACACAACGAAACTGACCGGAGTCTGAAGGCTCAACGTAATAACCGGAATCTGGATACTCAACGAAACTGACCGGAGCCTGAACACTCAACGTAATAACCGGAGTCTGGATACTAAACGAAATTGACCGGAGCCTGAACGCTTAACGTAATAAGCTGAGTCTAGATACCGAACGAAACTGACCGGAGCCTGAACGCCTAACGTAATAACCAGAGTCTGGATATGCAACGAAACTGACCGGATCCTGAACGCTCAACGTAATAATCGGAGTCTGGATACCCAACAAAACTGACCGAAGCCTGAACGCTCAACGTAATAACCGAAGTGTAGATACCAAACGAAACTGACCGGAGCCTGAACGCTCAACGTAATCACCGGAGTCTGGATACCCAACGAAATTGACCGGAGCCTGAACGCTCAACGTAATAACCGGAGTCTGGATACTCAACGAAACTGACTGGAGCCAGAACGATCAACTTAATAACCGGAGTTTGGATACACAACGAAACTGACCAGAGCCTGAACGCTCAACGTAATAACCGGAGTCTTGATACCCAACGAAACTGACCGGTGCCTGAACGCTCAATGTAATAACCGGAGTTTGGATACCCAACGAAACTGCTCGGAGCCTGAACCCTCAACGTAATAACCGGAATCTGGATACCCAACAAAACTGACCGGAGCCTGAACGCTCAACGTAAAAACCGGAGTCTGGATACCTAACGAAACTGACCGGAGCCTGAATGCTCAACGTAATAACCGGAGTCTGGATACCCAACGAAACTGACCGGAGCCTGAACGCTCAACTTAATAACCGGAGTCTGGATACCCAACGAAATTGACCGGAGCCTGAAGGCTCAACGTAATAACCGGAATCTGGATACACAACGAAACTGACCGGAGCCTGAACGCTCAACGTAATAACTGGAGTTTGGATACTCAACGAAACTGACTGGAGCCTGAACGGTCAACGCAATAACCAGTGTCTGGATACACAACGAAATTGACTGGAGCCTGATCGCTCAGTGTAATAACCGGAGTCTGGATACACAACGAAACTGACCGGAGCCTGATCGCTCAACGTAATAACCGGATTCTAGATACCCAACAAATCTGACCGGAGCCTGAACGCTCAATGTAAAAACCGGAGTCTAGATACCCAACGAAACTGACCGGAGCCTGAACGCTCAACATAATAACGAGAGTCTGGATAAACAACGAAACTGACCGGAGCCTGAACGCTCAACGTAATAACCGGAGTCAGGATACCAAACGAAATTGACCGGAGCCTGAAAGCTTAAAATAATAACCGGAGTCTAGATACCGAACAAAACTGACCGGAGCCTGAACGCCTAACGTAATAACCAGAGTCTGGATATGCAACGAAAATGACCAGACCCTGAATGCTCAACGTAATAACCGGAGTCTGGATACCCAACAAAACTGACCGGAGCCTGAACGTTCAACTTAATAACCGAAGTCTGGATACCAAACGAAACGGACCGGAGCCTGAACGCTCAACGTAATAACCGGAGTCTGGATACCTAACGAAATTAACTAGAGCCTGAACGCTCAACATAATAACCGGAGTCTGGATACCCAACAAAACTGACCGGAACCCGAAAGCTCAACTTAAAAACCGGAGTCTGGATACCCAACGAAACTGACCAGAGCCTGAATGCTCAACGTAATAACCGGAGTCTGGATACCCAACGAAACTGAACGGAGCCTGAACGTTCAACGTAATAACCGGAGTCTGGTTACCCAACGAAATTGACCGGAGCCTGAAGGCTCAACGTAATAACCGGAATCTGGATACTCAACGAAACAGACTGGAGCCTTAACGCTCAACGTAATAACCAGAGTCTGGATACAAAACGAAATTGACCGGAGCCTGAACGCTTAACGTAATAAGCTGAGTCTAGATACTGAACGAAATTGACCGGAGCCTGAACGCCTAACGTAATAACCAGAGTCTGGATATGCAACGAAACTGACCGGAGCCTGAACGCTCAATGTAATAACCGGAGTCTGGATACCCAATAAAACTGACCGGAGCTTGAACGCTAAACGTAATAACTGAAGTCTGGATACCAAACGAAACTGACCGAAGCCTGAACGCTCAACATAATAACCGGAGTCTGGATACCCAACGAAATTGACCGGAGCCTGAATGCTCAACGTAATAACCGGAATCTGGATACTCAACGAAACTAACCGAAGCCTGAACGCTCAACGTAATAACCGGAGTCAGGATACCAAACGAAATTGACCGGAGCATGAACGCTTAACGTAATAAGCTGAGTCTAGATACCGAACGAAACTGACCAGAGCCTGAACGCCTAATGTAATAACCAGAGTCTGGATATGCAACGAAACTGACCGGAGCCTGAACGCTCAACGTAATAACCAGAGTCTGGATACCCAACAAAACTGACTGGAGCCTGAACGCTCAACGTAATAACCGAAGTCTGGATACCAAACGAAACTGACCGGAGCCTGAACGCTCAACGTAATAACCGGAGTCTGGAAACCCAACGAAATTGACTGGAGCCTGAACGCTCACCGTAATAACCGGAATCTGGATACTCAACGAAACTAACCGGAGCCTGAACGCTCAACGTAATAACTGGAGTTTGGATACTCAACGAAACTGACTCGAGCCTGAACGATCATGTAATAACCGGAGTCTGGATACACAACGAAACTGACTGGACCCCGAACGCACAACGTAATAACTGGAGTGTGGATGCTCAACGTAATAACCGGAGTCTGGATACCCAACGAAAATGACCGGAGCCTGAATGCTCAAGATAATAACCGAAGTCTGGATACCCAATGAAACTGACCGGAGCCTGAACGCTCAACGTAATAACCGGAGTCAGGATACCAAGCGAAATTGACCGGAGCCTGAACGCTTAAAATAATAACCGGAGTCTAGATACCGAACAAAACTGACCGGAGCCTGAACGCCTAACGTAATAACCAGAGTCTGGATATGCAACGAAAATGACCAGACCCTGAATGCTCAACGTAATAACCGGAGTCTGGATACCCAACAAAACTGACCGGAGCCTGAACGTTCAACTGAATAACCGAAGTCTGGATACCAAACGAAACGGACCGGAGCCTGAACGCTCAACGTAATAACCGGAGTCTGGATACCTAACGAAATTAACTAGAGCCTGAACGCTCAACATAATAACCGGAGTCTGGATACCCAACAAAACTGACCGGAGCTTGAACGCTCAACGTAATAACCGGAGTCTAGATACTCAATGAAACTGACCGGACCCCGAACGCACAACGTAATAACTGGAGTGTGAATGCTCAACGAAAATGACTGGAGCCTGAACGCTCAACGTAATAACCGGAGTATGGATACCCAACGAAACTGACCGGAGCCTGAATGCTCAAGATAATAACCGAAGTCTGGATATGCAATGAAACTGACCGGAGCCTGAACGCTCAACGTAATAACTGGAGTGTGAATGCTCAACGAAAATGACTGGAGCCTGAACGCTCAACGTAATAACCGGAGTATGGATACCCAACGAAACTGACCGGAGCCTGAATGCTCAAGATAATAACCGAAGTCTGGATACCCAATGAAACTGACCGGAGCCTGAACGCTCAACATAATAACCGGAGTCAGGATACCAAACGAAATTAACCGGAGCCTGAACGCTTAAAATAATAACCGGAGCCTGGATATGCAACGAAACTGACTCGAGCCTGAACGATCATGTAATAACCGGAGTCTGGATACACAACGAAACTGACTGGACCCCGAACGCACAACGTAATAACTGGAGTGTGGATGCTCAACGTAATAACCGGAGTCTGGATACCCAACGAAAATGACCGGAGCCTGAATGCTCAAGATAATAACCGAAGTCTGGATACCCAATGAAACCGACCGGAGCCTGAACGCTCAACGTAATAACCGGAGTCAGGATACCAAGCGAAATTGACCGGAGCCTGAACGCTTAAAATAATAACCGGAGTCTAGATACCGAACAAAACTGACCGGAGCCTGAACGCCTAACGTAATAACCAGAGTCTATATATGCAACGAAAATGACCAGACCCTGAATGCTCAACGTAATAACCGGAGTCTGGATACCCAACAAAACTGACCGGAGCCTGAACGTTCAACTGAATAACCGAAGTCTGGATACCAAACGAAACGGACCGGAGCCTGAACGCTCAACGTAATAACCGGAGTCTGGATACCTAACGAAATTAACTGGAGCCTGAACGCTCAACATAATAACCGGAGTCTGGATACCCAACAAAACTGACCGGAGCCTGAATGCTCAACGTAATAACCGGAGTCTAGATACTCAATGAAACTGACCGGACCCCGAACGCACAACGTAATAACTGGAGTGTGAATGCTCAACGAAAATGACTGGAGCCTGAACGCTCAACGTAATAACCGGAGTATGGATACCCAACGAAACTGACCGGAGCCTGAATGCTCAAGATAATAACCGAAGTCTGGATACCCAATGAAACTGACCGGAGCCTGAACGCTCAACGTAATAACCGGAGTCAGGATACCAAACGAAATTAACCGGAGCCTGAACGCTTAAAATAATAACCGGAGTCTAGATACCGAACAAAACTGACCGGAGCCTGAACGCCTAACGTAATAACCAGAGTCTGGATATGCAACGAAAATGACCAGACCCTGAATGCTCAACGTAATAACCGGAGTCTGGATACCCAACAAAACTGACCGGAGCCTGAACGTTCAACTTAATAACCGAAGTCTGGATACCAAACGAAACGGACCGGAGCCTGAACGCTCAACGTAATGACCGGAGTCTGGATACCTAACGAAATTAACTGGAGCCTGAACGCTCAACATAATAACCGGAGTCTGGATACCCAACAAAACTGACCGTAGCCTGAACGCTCAACTTAAAAACCGGAGTCTGGATACCCAACGAAACTGACCAGAGCCTGAATGCTCAACGTAATAACCGGAGTCTGGATACCCAACGAAACTGACCGGAGCCTGAACGTTCAACGTAATAACCGGAGTCTGGATACCCAACGAAATTGACCGGAGCCTGAAGGCTCAACGTAATAACCGGAATCTGGATACTCAACGAAACAGACCGGAGCCTTAACGCTCGACTTAATAACCGGAGTCTGGATACAAAACGAAATTGACCGGAGCCTGAACGCTTAACATAATAAGCTGAGTCTAGATACTGAACGAAACTGACCGGAGCCTGAACGCCTAACGTAATAACCAGAGTCTGGATATGCAACGAAACTGACCGGAGCCTGAACGCTCAACGTAATAACCGGAGTCTGGATACCCAATAAAATTGACCGGAGCCTGAACGCTCAACGTAATAACCGAAGTCTGGATACCAAACGAAACTGACCGGAGCCTGAACGCTCAACATAATAACCGGAGTCTGGATACCAAACGAAACTGACCGGAGCCTGAACGCTCAACGTAATAACCAGAATCTGGATACTCAACGAGACTAACCGGAGCCTGAACGCTCAACGTAATAACCAGAGTCAGGATACCAAACGAAATTGACCGGAGCATGAACGCTTAACGTAATAAGCTGAGTCTAGATACCGAACGAAACTGACCGGAGCCTGAACGCCTAATGTAATAACCAGAGTCTGGATATGCAACGAAACTGACCGGAGCCTGAACGCTCAACGTAATAACCAGAGTCTGGATACCCAACAAAACTGACCGGAGCCTGAACGCTCAACGTAATAACCGAAGTCTGGATACCAAACGAAACGGACCGGAGCCTGAACGCTCAACGTAATGACCGGAGTCTGGATACCTAACGAAATTAACTGGAGCCTGAACGCTCAACATAATAACCGGAGTCTGGATACCCAACAAAACTGACCGTAGCCTGAACGCTCAACTTAAAAACCGGAGTCTGGATACCCAACGAAATATACCAGAGCCTGAATGCTCAACGTAATAACCGGAGTCTGGATACCCAACGAAACTGACCGGAGCCTGAACGTTCAACGTAATAACCGGAGTCTGGATACCCAACGAAATTGACCGGAGCCGGAAGGCTCAACGTAATAACCGGAATCTGGATACTCAACGAAACAGACCGGAGCCTTAACGCTCAACGTAATAACCGGAGTCTGGATACAAAACAAAATTGACCGGAGCCTGAACGCTTAACATAATAAGCTGAGTCTAGATACTGAACGAAACTGACCGGAGCCTGAACGCCTAACGTAATAACCAGAGTCTGGATATGCAACGAAACTGACCGGAGCCTGAACGCTCAACGTAATAACCGGAGTCTGGATACCCAATAAAACTGACCGGAGCCTGAACGCTCAACGTAATAACCGAAGTCTGGATACCAAACGAAACTGACCGGAGCCTGAACGCTCAACATAATAACCGGAGTCTGGATACCAAACGAAACTGACCGGAGCCTGAACGCTCAACGTAATAACCGGAATCTGGATACTCAACGAGACTAACCGGAGCCTGAACGCTCAACGTAATAACCGGAGTCAGGATACCAAACGAAATTGACCGGAGCATGAATGCTTAACGTAATAAGCTGAGTCTAGATACCGAATGAAACTGACCGGAGCCTGAACGCCTAATGTAATAACCTGAGTCTGGATATGCAACGAAACTGACCGGAGCCTGAACGCTCAACGTAATAACCAGAGTCTGGATACCCAACAAAACTGACTGGAGCCTGAACGCTCAATGTAATAACCGAAGTCTGGATACCAAACGAAACTGACCGGAGCCTGAACGCTCAACGTAATAACCGGAGTCTGGAAACCCAACGAAATTGACCGGAGCCTGAACGCTCATCGTAATAACCGGAATCTGGATACTCAACGAAACTAACCGGAGCCTGAACGCTCAACGTAATAACTGGAGTTTGGATACTCAACGAAACTGACTCGAGCCTGAACGATCGATGTAATAACCGGAGTCTGGATACACAACGAAACTGACTGGAGCCTGAACGCTCAACGTAATAACCGGAGTCTGGATACCCAACGAAACTGACCGGAGCCTGAACGCTCAATGTAATAACCGAAGTCTGGATACCCAACGAATGTGACCGGAGCCTGAACCCTCAACGTAATAACCGGAGTCTGGATACCCAATAAAACTGACCGGAGCCTGAACGCTCAACGTAATAACCGAAGTCTGGATACCAAACGAAACTGACCGGAGCCTGAACGCTCAACATAATAACCGGAGTCTGGATACCAAACGAAACTGACCGGAGCCTGAACGCTCAACGTAATAACCGGAATCTGGATACTCAACGAGACTAACCGGAGCCTGAACGCTCAACGTAATAACCGGAGTCAGGATACCAAACGAAATTGACCGGAGCATGAACGCTTAACGTAATAAGCTGAGTCTAGATACCGAACGAAACTGACCGGAGCCTGAACGCCTAATGTAATAACCTGAGTCTGGATATGCAACGAAACTGACCGGAGCCTGAACGCTCAACGTAATAACCAGAGTCTGGATACCCAACAAAACTGACTGGAGCCTGAACGCTCAATGTAATAACCGAAGTCTGGATACCAAACAAAACTGACCGGAGCCTGAACGCTCAACGTAATAACCGGAGTCTGGAAACCCAACGAAATTGACCGGAGCCTGAACGCTCATCGTAATAACCGGAATCTGGATACTCAACGAAACTAACCGGAGCCTGAACGCTCAACGTAATAACTGGAGTTTGGATACTCAACGAAACTGACTCGAGCCTGAACGATCGATGTAATAACCGGAGTCTGGATACACAACGAAACTGACTGGAGCCTGAACGCTCAACGTAATAACCGGAGTCTGGATACCCAACGAAACTGACCGGAGCCTGAACGCTCAATGTAATAACCGAAGTCTGGATACCCAACGAATGTGACCGGAGCCTGAACCCTCAACGTAATAACCGGAGTCTGGATACCCAACAAAACTGACCGGAGCCTGAACGCTCAACTTAAAAACCGGAGTCTGGATACCCAACGAAACTGACCAGAGCCTGAATGCTCAACGTAATAACCGGAGTCTGGATACCCAACGAAATTGACCGGAGCCTGAAGGCTCAATATAATAACCAGAATCTGGATACTCAACGAAACAGATCGGAGCCTTAACGCTCAACGTAATAACCGGAGTCTGGATACCAAACGAAATTGACCGGAGCCTGAACGCTTAACGTAATAAGCTAAGTCTAGATACCGAACGAAACTGACCAGAGCCTGAACGCCTAACGTAATAACCATAGTCTGGATATGCAACGAAACTGACCGGAGCCTGAACGTTCAACGTAATAACCGGAGTCTGGATACCCAATAAAACTGACCGGAGCCTGAACGCTCAACGTAATAACCGAAGTCTGGATACCAAACGAAACTGACCGGAGCCTGAACGCTCAACATAATAACCGGAGTCTGGATACCCAACGAAATTGGTCGGAGCCTGAACGCTCAACGTAATAACCGGAATCTGGATACTCAACGAAACTAACCGGAGCCTGAACGCTCAACGCAATAACCGAAGTCTGGATACTCAACGAAACTGAATGGAGCCTGAACGATCAATGTAATAATCGGAGTCTGGATACACAACGAAACTGACCGGAGTCTGAAGGCTCAACGTAATAACCGGAATCTGGATACTCAACGAAACTGACCGGAGCCTGATCGCTCAACGTAATAACCGGAGTCTGGATACCAAACGAAATTGACCGGAGCATGAACGCTTAACATAATAAGCTGAGTCTAGATACCGAACGAAACTGACCGGAGCCTGAACACCTAACGTAATAACCAGAGTCTGGATATGCAACGAAACTGACCGGAGCCTGAACGCTCAACGTAATAATCGGAGTCTGGATACCCAACAAAACTGACCGTAGCCTGAACGCTCAACGTAATAACCGAAGTGTAGATACCAAACGAAATTGACCGGAGATTGAACGCTCAACGTAATCACCGGAGTCTGGATACCCAACGAAATTGACCGGAGCCTGAACGCTCAACGTAATAACCGGAGTCTGGATACTCAACGAAACTGACTGGAGCCAGAACGATCAATTTAATAATCGGAGTCTGGATACACAACGAAACTGACCGGAGCCTGAACGCTCAATGTAATAACCGGAGTCTTGATACCCAACGAAACTGACCGGTGCCTGAACGCTCAATGTAATAACCGGAGTCTGGATACCCAACGAAACTGCTCGGAGCCTGAACCCTCAACGTAATAACCGGAATCTGGAAACCCAACAAAACTGACCGGAGCCTGAACGCTCAACGTAAAAACCGGAGTTTAGATACCTAACGAAACTGACCGGAGCCTGAATGCTCAACGTAATAACCGGAGTCTGGATACCCAACGAAACTGACTGGAGCCTGAATGTTCAACGTAATAACCGGAGTCTGGATACTCAACGAAATTGACCGGAGCCTGAAGGCTCAACGTAATAACCGGAATCTGGATACTCAGCAAAACTGACCGGAGCCTGAACGCTCAACTTAATAACCGTAGTCTGGATACCCAATGAAACTGACCGGAGCCTGAACGCTCAACATAATAACCGGAGTCTGGATACCCAACAAAACTGTCCGGAGCCTGAACGCTCAACGTAAAAACCGGAGTCTGGATACCCAACGAAATTGACCGGAGCCTGAAGGCTCAACGTAATAACCGGAATCTGGATACTCAACGAAATAGACCGGAGCCTTAACGCTCAACGTAATAACCGGAGTCTGGATACAAAACGAAATTGACCGGAGCCTGAACGCTTAACGTAATAAGCTGAGTTTAGATACTGAACGAAACTGACCGGAGCCTGAACGCCTAACGTAATAACCAGAGTCTGGATATTCAACGAAACTGACCAGAGCCTGAACGCTCAACGTAATAACCGGAGTCTGGATACCCAATAAAACTGACCGGAGCCTGAACGCTCAACGTAATAACCGAAGTCTGGATACCAAACGAAACTGACCGGAGCCTGAACGCTCAACATAATAACCGGAGTCTGGATACCCAACGAAATTGACCGGAGCCTGAACGCTCAACGTAATAACCGGAATCTGGATACTCAACGAAACTAACCGGAGCCTGAACGCTCAACGTAATAACCGGAGTCAGGATACCAAACGAAATTGCCCGGAGCATGAACGCTTAACGTAATAAGCTGAGTCTAGATACCGAACGAAACTGACCGGAGCCTGAACGCCTAATGTAATAACCAGAGTCTGGATATGCAACGAAACTGACCGGAGCCTGAACGCTCAACATAATAACCAGAGTCTGGATACCCAACAAAACTGACTGGAGCCTGAACGCTCAACGTAATATTCGAAGTCTGGATACCAAACGAAACTGACCGGAGCCTGAATGCTCAACGTAATAACCGGAGTCTGGAAACCCAACGAAATTGACCGGAGCCTGAACGCTCACCGTAATAACCGGAATCTGGATACTCAACGAAACTAACCGGAGCCTGAACGCTCAACGTAATAACTGGAGTTTGGATACTCAACGAAACTGACTCGAGCATGAACGATCGATGTAATAACCGGAGTCTGGATACACAACGAAACTGACCGGAGCCTGAACGCTCAACGTAATAACCGAAGTCTGGATACCCAACGAAACTGACCGGAGCCTGAACGCTCAATGTAATAACCGAAGTCTGGATACCCAACGAAACTGACCGGAGCTTGAACCCTCAACGTAATAACCGGAGTCTGGATACCCAACAAAACTGACCGGAGCCTGAACGCTCAACTTAAAAACCGGAGTTTGGATACCCAACGAAACTGACCAGAGCCTGAATGCACAACGTAATAACCGGAGTCTGGATACCCAACGAAACTAACCGGAGCCTGAACGTTCAACGTAATAACCGGAGTCTGGATACCCAACGAAATTGACCGGAGCCTGAAGGCTCAACGTAATAACCGGAATCTGGATACTCAACGAAACAGACCAGAGCCTTAACGCTCAACGTAATAACCGGAGTCTGGATACCAAACGAAATTGACCGGAGCCTGAACGCTTAACGTAATAAGCTGAGTCTAGATACCGAACGAAACTGACCAGAGCCTGAACGCCTAACGTAATAACCAGAGTCTGGATATGCAACGAAACTGACCGGAGCCTGAACGCTCAACGTAATAACTGGAGTCTGGATACCCAATAAAACTGACCGGAGCCTGAACGCTCAACGTAATAACCGAAGTCTGGATACCAAACGAAACTGACCGGAGCCTGAACGCTCAACATAATAACCGGAGTCTGGTTACCCAACGAAATTGGCCGGAGCCTGAACGCTCAACGTAATAACCGGAATCTAGATACTCAACGAAACTAACCGGAGCCTGAACGCTCAACGTAATAACCGGAGTCTGGATACTCAACAAAACTGAATGGAGCCTGAACGATCAATGTAATAGTCGGAGTCTAGATACACAATGAAACTGACCGGAGTCTGAAGGCTCAACGTAATAACCGGAATCTGGATACTCAACGAAATTGACCGGAGCCTGAACGCTCAACGTAATAACCGGAGTCTGGATACCAAACGAAATTGACCGGAGCCTGAACACTTAACGTAATAAGCTGAGTCTAGATACCGAACGAAACTGACCGGAGCCTGAACGCCTAACGTAATAACCGGAGTCTGGATATGCAACGAAACTGACCGGAGCCTGAACGCTCAACGTAATAATCGGAGTCTGGATACCCAACAAAACTGACCGGAGCCTGAACACTCAACGTAATAATCGAAGTGTAGATACCAAACGAAACTGACCGGAGCTTGAACGCTCAACGTAATCACCGGAGTCTGGATACCCAACGAAATTGACCAGAGCCTGAACGCTCAACGTAATAACCGGAATCTGGATACTCAACGAAACTGACTGGAGCCAGAACGATCAATTTAATAACTGGATTCTGGATACACAACGAAAATTACCGGAGCCTGAACGCTCAACGTAATAACCAGAGTCTTGATACCCAACGAAACTGACCGGTGCCTGAACGCTCAATGTAATAACCGGAGTCTGGATACCCAACGAAACTGCTCGGAGCCTGAACCCTCAACGTAATAACCGGAATCTGGATACCCAACAAAACTGACCGGAGCCTGAACGCTCAACGTAAAAACCGGAGTCTGGATACCTAACGAAACTGACCGGAGCCTGAATGCTCAACGTAATAACCGGAGTCTGGATACCCAACGAAACTGACTGGAGCCTGAACGTTCAACGTAATAACCGGAGTCTGGATACTCAACGAAATTGACCGGAGCCTGAAGGCTCAACGTAATAACCGGAATCTGGATACTCAACAAAACTGACCGGAGCCTGAACGCTCAACTTAATAACCGGAGTCTGGATACCCAATGAAACTGACCGGAGCCTGAACGCTCAACATAATAACCGGAGTCTGGATACCCAACAAAACTGACCGGAGCCTGAACGCTCAACGTAAAAACCGGAGTCTGGATACCCAACGAAACTGACCGTAGCTTGAACGCTCAACGTAATAACCGGAGTCTGAATACCCAACGAAACTGACCGGAGCCTGAACGCTCAACGTAATAACCGGAGTCTGGATACCCAACGAAACTGACCGGAGCCTGAACGCTCAACGTAATAACCGGAGTCTGGATACCCAACGAAATTGACCGGAGCCTGAAGGCTCAACGTAATAACCGGAATCTGGATACACAACGAAACTGACCGGAGCCTGAAAGCTCAACGTAATAACCGGAGTCTGGATACTCAACGAAACTGACTGGAGCCTGAACGATCATCGCAATAACCGGTGTCTGGATACACAACGAAATTGACCGGAGCCTGATCGCTCAGCGTAATAACCGGAGTCTGGATACACAACGAAACTGACCGGAGTTTGATCGCTCAACGTAATAACCGGATTCTAGATACCCAACAAAACTGACCGGAGCCTGAACGCTCAATGTAAAAACCGGAGTCTAGATACCCTACGAAACTGACCTGAGCCTGAACGCTCAACGTAATAACCGGAGTCTGGATACCTAACGAAACTGACCGGAGCCTGAACGCTCAACGTAATAACCGGAGTCTAGATACCCAACGAAACTGAACGGAGCCTGAACGCTCAACGTAATAACCGGAGTCTAGATACTCAATGAAACTGACCGGACCCCGAACGCACAACGTAATAACTGGAGTGTGAATGCTCAACGAAAATGACTGGAGCCTGAACGCTCAACGTAATAACCGGAGTCTGGATACCCAACGAAACTGACCGGAGCCTGAATGCTCAAGATAATAACCGAAGTCTGGATACCCAATGAAACTGACCGGAGCCTGAACGCTCAACGTAATAACCGGAGTCAGGATACTAAACGAAATTGACCGGAGCCTGAACGCTTAAAATAATAACCGGAGTCTAGATACCGAACAAAACTGACCGGAGCCTGAACGCCTAACGTAATAACCAGAGTCTGGATATGCAACGAAAATGACCAGACCCTGAATGCTCAACGTAATAACCGGAGTCTGGATACCCAACAAAACTGACCGGAGCCTGAACGTTCAACTTAATAACCGAAGTTTGGATACCAAACGAAACGGACCGGAGCCTGAACGCTCAACGTAATAACCGGAGTCTGGATACCTAACGAAATTGACCGGAGCCTGAACGCTCAACATAATAACCGGAATGTGGATACACAACAAAACTGACCGGAGCCTGAACACTCAACGTAAAAACCGGAGTCTGGATACCCAAGGAAACTGACCGGAGCCTGAACGATCAACTTAATAACTGAAGTCTGGATACGCAACGAAACTGACCGGAGCCTAAACGCTCAACGTAATAACCGGAGTCTGGATACCCAACGAAACTGACCGGAGCCTGAACGCTCAACGTAATAACCGGAGTCTGGATACCCAACGAAACTGACCGGAGCCTGAACGCTCAATGTAATAACCGGAGTCTGGATACCCAACGAAATTGACCGGAGCATGAAGGCTCAACTTAATAACTGAAATCTGGATACTCAACGAAACTGACTGGAGCCTGAACGCTCAACGTAATAACCGGAGTCTGGATACTCAACGAAACTGACTGGAGCCTGATCGATCAATGTAATAACCGGAGTCTGGATACACAACGAAACTGACCGGAGCCTGAACGCTCAACGTAATAACCGAAATCTGGATACTCAACGAAACTAACCGGAGCCTGAACGCTCAACGTAATATCCGGAGTCTGAATACTCAACGAAACTGACTGGAGCCTGAACGATCAACGTAATAACCGGAGTCTGGATACACAACGAAACTGACCGGAGCCTGAATGCTAAACGTAATAACCAGAGTCTGGATACCCAACAAAACTGACCGGAGCCTGAACGCTCAATGTAATAACCGGAGTCTGGATACCCAACGAAACTGAACGGAGCCTGAACCCTCAACGTAATAACCGAAGTCTGGATACCCAACAAAACTGACCGGAGCCTGAACGCTCAATGTAAAAATCGGAGTTTGGATACCCAACGAAACTGACCAGAGCCTGAACCCTCAACGTAATAACCGGAGTCTAGATACCCAACGAAACTGACCGAAGCCTGAACGTTCAACGTAATAACCGGAGTCTGGATACCCAACGAAATTGACCGGAGCCTGAAGGCTCAATGTAATAACCGGAATCTGGATACTCAACGAAACTGACCGGAGCCTGAACGCTCAACGTAATAACCGGAGTCTGGATACAAAACGAAATTTACCGGAGCCTGAACGCTTAACGTAATAAGCTGAGTCTAGATACCGAACGAAACTGACCGGAGCCTAAACGCCTAACGTAATAACCAGAGTCTGGATATGCAACGAAACTAACCGGAGCCTGAACGCTCAACGTAATAACCGGAGTCTGGATACCCAACAAAACTGACCAGAGCCTGAACGCTCAACGTAATAACCGAAGTCTGGATACCAAACGAAACTGACCGGAGCCTGAATGCTCAACGTAATCACCGGAGTCTGGATACCCAACAAAATTGACCAGAGCCTGAATGCTCAACGTAATAACCGGAATCTGGATACTCAACGAAACTAACCGAAGCCTGAACGCTAAACGTAATAACCGGAGTCTAGATACTCAACGAAACTGACTGGAGCCAGAATGATCAATGTAATAATCGGAGTCTGGATACACAACGAAACTGACCGGAGCCTAAACGCTCAATGTAATAACCGGTGTCTGGATACCCAAGGAAACTGACCTTAGCCTGAACGCTCAATGTAATAACCGGAGTCTGGATACCCAACGAAACTGACCAGAGCCTGAACCCTCAACGTAATAACTGGAGTCTGGATACCCAACAAAACTGACCGGAGCCTGAACGCTCAACGTAAAAACCGGAGACTGGATACCCAACGAAACTGACCAGAGCCTGAATGCTCAACGTAATAACCGGAGTCGGGATACCCCACGAACTTGACTGGAGCCTGAACGTTCAACGTAATAACCGGAGTCTGGATACCCAACGAAATTGACCGGAGTCTAAAGGCTCAACGTAATAATCGGAACCTGGATACTCAACGAAACTGACCGGAGCCTGAACGCTCGAAGTAATAACCGGAACCTGGATACTCAACGAAACTGACCGGAGCCTGAACGCTCGAAGTAATAACCAGAGTCTGGATACCCAATGAAATTGACCGGAGCCTGAACGCTCAACTTAATAACCGGAGTCTGGATACCCAACAAAACTGACCGGAGCCTGAACGCTCAACGTAAAAACCGGAGTCTGGATACCCAACGAAATTGACCGGAACCTGAAGGCTCAACATAATAACCGGAATCTGGATACTCAACGAAAGTGACCAGAGCCTAAACGCTCAATGTAATAACCGAAGTCTTGATACCCAACGAAACTGACCGGAGCCTGAACGCTCAACGTAAAAACCGGAGTCTGGATGCCCAACAAAACTGACCGGAGCCAGAACGCTCAACGTAATAACCGAAGTCTGGATACCAAACGAAACTGACCGGAGCCTGAACGCTCAACGTAATAACCTGAGTTTGGATACCCAACAAAACTGACCAAAGCCTGAATGCTCAACGTAATAACCGGAGTCTGGAAACCTAACAAAACTGACCGGAGCCTGAACGCTCAATGTAAAAACCGAAGTCTAAATACCCAACGAAACTGACCGGAGCCTGAACGCTCAACGTAATAACGGGAGTCCGGATACACAACGAAACTGACGAGGGCCTGAACGCTCAACGTAATAACCGGAGTCTGGATACCCAACGAAACTGAACGGAGCCTGAACGCTCAATGTAATAACCTGAGTCTAGATACTAACCGAAACTGACCGGAGCTTGAACGCACAAAGTAATAATTGGAGTCAGGATGCTCAACGAAAATGACCGGAGCCTGAACGCTCAACGTAATAACCGGAGTCTGGATACCCAACGAAACTGACCGGAGCCTGAATGCTCAAGATAATAACCGAAGTCTGGATACCCAATGAAACTGACTGGAGCCTGAACGCTCAACGTAATAACCGGAGTCAGGATACCAAACGAAATTGACCGGAGCCTGAACGCTTAAAATAATAAACGGAGTCTGGATACCCAATGAAACTGACCGGAGCCTGAACGATCAACGTAATAACGGGAGTCCGGATACACAACGAAACTGACCGGGGCCTGAACGCTTAACGTAATAACCGGAGTCTGGATACCCAACAAAACTGACCGGAGCCTGAACGCTCAACGTAATAATCGAAGTCTGGATACCAAACGAAACGGACCGGAGCCTGAACACTCAACGTAATAACCGGAGTCTGGATACCCAACGAAATTGACCGAAGCCTGAACGCTCAATGTAATAACCGGAATCTGGATACTCAACGAAACTAACCGGAGCCTGAATGCTCAATGTAATAACCAGAGTCTGGATACTCAACGAAACTGACTGGAGCCTGAACGCTCAACGTGATAACCGGAGTCTGGATACATAAAGAAACTGACCGGAGCCTGAACGCTCAACGTGATAACCGGAGTCTGGATACCCAACGAAACTGACCGGAGCCTGAACGCTTAACGTAAAAACCGGAGTCTGGATACCCAACGAAATTGACCGAAGCCTGAACGCTCAACGTAATAACCGGAGTCTGGATACACAACAAAACTGACCGGAGCCTGAACGCTCAACGTAATAACTGGAGTCTGGATACCCAACGAAACTGAACAGAGCCTGAACGCTCAACGTAATAACCAGAGTCTGGATACTCAACGAAACTGACCGGAGCCTGAATGCACAACGTAATAACCGGAGTCTGGGTACTCAACAAAACTGACCGGACCCTGAATGCACAACGTAATAACTGGTGTCTGGATCCTCAACAAAAATGACCGGAGCCTGAACGCTAACGTAATAACCGGAGTCTGGATACCCAACGAAACTGACCGGAGCCTGAACGCTGAATGTAATAATCGGAGTTTGGATACCCAACAAAACTGACCGGAGCCTGAACGGTCAACGTAATAACCGGAGTCTGGATACCCAATGAAACTGACTGGAGCCTGAACGCTCAACATAATAATCGGAGTCTGGATACCCAAAAAAACTGACCGGAGCCTGAACGCTCAACGTAAAAACCGGAGTCTGGATACCCAATGAAACTGACCGGAGCCTGAACGATCAACGTAATAACGGGAGTCCGGATACACAACGAAACTGACCGGGGCCTGAACGCTTAACGTAATAACCGGAGTCTGGATACCCAACGAAACTGAACGGAGCCTGAACGCTCAATGTAATAACCAGAGTCTAGATACTCAACAAAACTGACCGGAGGTTGAACGCACAAAGTAATAATTGGAGCCAGGATGCCCAACGAAAATGACCGGAGCCTGAACGCTCAACGTAATAACAGGTGTCTGGATACACAACGAAATTGACCGGAGCCTGATCGCTCAACGTAATAACCGGAGTCTGGATACACAACGAAACTGACCGGAGCCTGAACACTCAACGTAATAAACGGAGTCTGGATACCCAACGAAACTGACCTTAGCCTAAACGCTCAACGTAATAACCGGAGTCTGGATACCCAACGAAACTTACCGGAGCCTGCTCGCTCAACGTAATAACCGGAGTCTGGATACCCAACAAAACTGACCGGAGCCTGAACGCTCAACGTAAAAACCGGAGTCTGGATACCCAACAAAACTGACCGGAGCCTAAACGCTCAACGTAATAACCTGAGTCTGGATACCCAACGAAACTGACTAAAGCCTGAATGCTCAACGTAATAACCGGAGTCTGGATACCCAACAAAACTGACCGGAGCCTGAACGCTCAACGTAAAAACCGGAGTCTGGATACCCAACGAACTTGACCGGAGCCTGAACGCTCAACGTAATAACCGGAGTCTGGATACCCAACGAAACTGAACGGAGCCTGAACGCTCAACGTAATAACCAGAGTCTAGATACTCAACGAAACTGACCAGAGCCTGAACGCACAAAGTAATAACCAGAGTCTGGATGCTCAACGAAAATGACCGGAGCATGAACGCTCAACGTAATAACCGGAATCTGGATACCCAACGAAACTGACCGGAGCCTGAACGCTCAACGTAATAACCGGAGTCTGGATACCCAACGAAACTGACCGGAGCCTGAATGCTCAAGATAATAACCGAAGTCTGGATACCCAATGAAACTGACCAGAGCCTGAACGCTCAACGTAATAACCGAAGTCAGGATACCAAACGAAATTGACCGGAGCCTGAACGCTTAAAATAATAACCGGAGTCTAGATACCGAACGAAACTGACCGGAGCCTGAACGCCTAACGTAATAACCAGAGTCAGGATATGCAACGAAACTGACCGGACCCTGAACGCTCAACGTAATAACCGGAGTCTGGATACCCAACGAAACTGAACAGAGCCTAAACGCTCAACGTAATAACCAGAGTCTGGATACTCAACAAAACTGACCGGAGCCTGAACGCACAACGTAATAACCGGAGTCTGGGTACTCAACGAAACTGACCGGACCCTGAATGCACAACGTAATAACTGGAGTCTGGATGCTCAACAAAAATGACCGGAGCCTGAACGCTGACGTAATAACCGGAGTCTGGATACCCAACGAAACTGACCGGAGCCTGAACGCTGAATGTAATAACCGGAGTTTGGATATCCAACAAAACTGGACTAGGCCTGAACGCTCAACGTAATAACTGGAGTCTGGATACCCAATGAAACTGACTGGAGCCTGAACGCTCAACATAATAATCGGAGTCTGGATACCCAACAAAACTGACCGGAGCCTGAATGCTCAACGTAAAAACCGGAGTCTGGATACCCAATGAAACTGACCGGAGCCTAAACGATCAACGTAATAACCGAAGTCTGGATACGCAACGAAACTGGCCGGAGCCTGAACGCTCAACGTAATAACCGGAGTCTGGATACCCAACGAAACTGAACGGAGCCTGAACGCTCAACGTAATAACCAGAGTCTAGATACTCAACAAAACTGACCAGAGCCTGAACGCACAAAGTAATAACTAGAGTCTGGATGCTCAACGAAAATGACCGGAGCCTGAACGCTCAACGTAATAACCGGAGTCTGGATACCCAACGAAACTGATCGGAGCCTGAATGCTCAAGATAATAACCGAAGTCTGGATACCCAATGAAACTGACCAGAGCCTGAACGCTCAACGTAATAACCGAAGTCAGGATACCAAACGAAATTGACCGGAGCCTGAACGCTTAAAATAATAACCGGAGTCTAGATACCGAACGAAACTGACCGGAGCCTGAACGCCTAACGTAATAACCAGAGTCTGGATATGCAACGAAACTGACCGGACCCTGAACGCTCAACGTAATAACCGGAGTCTGGATACCCAACGAAACTGAACAGAGCCTGAACGCTCAACGTAATAACCAGAGTCTGGATACTCAACAAAACTGACCGGAGCCTGAACGCACAACGTAATAACCGGAGTCTGGGTACTCAACCAAACTGACCGGACCCTGAACGCACAACGTAATAACTGGTGTCTGGATCCTCAACAAAAATGACCGGAGCATGAACGCTAAAGTAATAACCGGAGTCTGGATACCCAACGAAACTGACCGGAGCCTGAACGCTGAATGTAATAATCGGAGTTTGGATACCCAACAAAACTGACCGGAGCCTAAACGCTCAACGTAATAACCGGAGTCTGGATACCCAATGAAACTGACCGGAGCCTGAACGCTCAACATAATAATCGGAGTCTGGATACCCAAAAAAACTGACCGGAGCCTGAACGCTCAACGTAAAAACCGGAGTCTGGATACCCAATGAAACTGACCGGAGCTTGAACGATCAACGTAATAACGGGAGTCCGGATACACAACGAAACTGACCGGGGCCTGAACGCTTAACGTAATAACCGGAGTCTGGATACCCAACGAAACTGAACGGAGCCTGAACGCTCAATGTAATAACCAGAGTCTAGATACTCAACGAAACTGACCGGAGCTTGAACGCACAAAGTAATAATTGGAGCCAGGATGCCCAACGAAAATGACCGGAGCCTGAACGCTCAATGTAATAACCGGAGTCTGGATACCCAACGAAACTGACCGGAGCCTGAACGCTCAACGTAATAACCGGAGTCTGGATACTCAACGAAACTGACTAGAGCCTGAACGATCAACATAATAACAGGTGTCTGGATACACAACGAAATTGACCGGAGCATGATCGCTCAACGTAAAAACCGGAGTCTGGGTACACAACGAAACTGACCGGAGCCTGAACACTCAACGTAATAACCGGAGTCTGGATACCCAACAAAACTGACTTTAGCCTAAACGCTCAACGTAATAACCGGAGTCTGGATACCCAACGAAACTGACCGGAGCCTGCTCGCTCAACGTAATAACCGGAGTCTGGATACCCAACAAAACTGACCGGAGCCTGAACACTCAACGTAAAAACCGGAGTCTGGATACCCAACAAAACTGACCGGAGCCTAAACGCTCAACGTAATAACCGAAGTCTGGATACCAAACGAAACTGACCGGTGCCTGAACGCTCAACGTAATAACCTGAGTCTGGATACCCAACGAAACTGACTAAAGCCCGAATGCTCAACGTAATAACCGGAGTCTGGATACCCAACAAAACTGACCGGAGCCTGATCGCTCAATGTAAAAACCGGAGTCTGGATACCCAACGAAACTGACCGGAGCCTGAACGCTCAACGTAATAACCGGAGTCTGGATACACAACGAAATTGAACGGAGCCTGAACGCTCAACGTAATAACCAGAGTCTAGATACTCAACGAAATTGACCAGAGCCTGAACGCACAAAGTAATAACTAGAGTCTGGATGCTCAACGAAAATGACCGGAGCCTGAACGCTCAATGTAATAACCGGAGTCTGGATACCCAACGAAACTGACCGGAGCCTGAATGCTCAAGATAATAACCGAAGTCTGGATACCCAATGAAACTGACCAGAGCCTGAACGCTCAACGTAATAACCGAAGTCAGGATACCAAACGAAATTGACCGGAGCCTGAACGCTTAAAATAATAACCGGAGTCTAGATAACGAACGAAACTGACCGGAGCCTGAACGCCTAACGTAATAACCAGAGTCTGGATATGCAACGAAACTGACCGGACCCTGAACGCTCAACGTAATAACCGGAGTCTGGATACCCAACGAAACTGAACAGAGCCTAAACGCTCAACGTAATAACCAGAGTCTGGATACTCAACAAAACTGACCGGAGCCTGAACGCACAACGTAATAACCGGAGTCTGGGTACTCAACGAAACTGACCGGACCCTGAATGCACAACGTAATAACTGGAGTCTGGATGCTCAACAAAAATGACCGGAGCCTGAACGCTGACGTAATAACCGGAGTCTGGATACCCAACGAAACTGACCGGAGCCTGAACGCTGAATGTAATAACCGGAGTTTGGATATCCAACAAAACTGGACTAGGCCTGAACGCTCAACATAATAACCGGAGTCTGGATACCCAATGAAACTGACCGGAGCCTGAACGCTCAACATAATAATCGGAGTCTGGATACCCAACAAAACTGACCGGAGCCTGAATGCTCAACGTAAAAACCGGAGTCTGGATACCCAATGAAACTGACCGGAGCTTGAAC
This sequence comes from Lathyrus sativus, assembly GCA_963859935.3. Taxonomy (NCBI): domain Eukaryota; kingdom Viridiplantae; phylum Streptophyta; class Magnoliopsida; order Fabales; family Fabaceae; genus Lathyrus; species Lathyrus sativus. The sequence goes on along the minus strand of OZ012736.1, from coordinate 257,041,575 downwards.
GATCAACGTAATAACGGGAGTCCGGATACACAACGAAACTGACCGGGGCCTGAACGCTTAACATAATAACCGGAGTCTGGATACCCAACGAAACTGAACGGAGCCTGAACGCTCAATGTAATAACCAGAGTCTAGATACTCAACGAAACTGACCGGAGCTTGAACGCACAAAGTAATAATTGGAGCCAGGATGCCCAACGAAAATGACCGGAGCCTGAACGCTCAATGTAATAACCGGAGTCTGGATACCCAACGAAACTGACCGGAGCCTGAACGCTCAACGTAATAACCGGAGTCTGGATACTCAACGAAACTGACTAGAGCCTGAACGATCAACATAATAACAGGTGTCTGGATACACAACGAAATTGACCGGAGCATGATCGCTCAACGTAAAAACCGGAGTCTGGGTACACAACGAAACTGACCGGAGCCTGAACACTCAACGTAATAACCGGAGTCTGGATACCCAACGAAACTTACCTTAGCCTAAACGCTCAATGTAATAACCGGAGTCTGGATACCCAACGAAACTGACCGGAGCCTGCTCGCTCAACGTAATAACCGGAGTCTGGATACCCAACAAAACTGACTGGAGCCTGAACACTCAACGTAAAAACCGGAGTCTGGATACCCAACAAAACTGACCGGAGCCTAAACGCTCAACGTAATAACCGAAGTCTGGATACCAAACGAAACTGACCGGAGCCTGAACGCTCAACGTAATAACCTGAGTCTGGATACCCAACGAAACTGACTAAAGCCTGAATGCTCAACGTAATAACCGGAGTCTGGATACACAACAAAACTGACCGGAGCCTGAACGCTCAATGTAAAAACCGGAGTCTGGATACCCAACGAAACTGACCGGAGCCTGAACGCTCAATGTAATAACCGGAGTCTGGATACACAACGAAACTGAACGGAGCCTGAACGCTCAACGTAATAACCAGAGTCTAGATACTCAACGAAACTGACCAGAGCCTGAACGCACAAAGTAATAACTAGAGTCTGGATGCTCAACGAAAATGACCGGAGCCTGAACGCTCAACGTAATAACCGGAGTCTGGATACCCAACGAAACTGACCGGAGCCTGAATGCTCAAGATAATAACCGAAGTCTGGATACCCAATGAAACTGACCAGAGCCTGAACGCTCAACGTAATAACCGAAGTCAGGATACCAAACGAAATTGACTAGAGCCTGAACGCTTAAAATAATAACCGGAGTCTAGATAACGAACGAAACTGACCGGAGCCTGAACGCCTAACGTAATAACCAGAGTCTGGATATGCAACGAAACTGACCGGACCCTGAACGCTCAACGTAATAACCGGAGTCTGGATACCCAACGAAACTGAACAGAGCCTAAACGCTCAACGTAATAACCAGAGTCTGGATACTCAACAAAACTGACCGGAGCCTGAACGCACAGCGTAATAACCGGAGTCTGGGTACTCAACGAAACTGACCGGACCCTGAATGCAAAACGTAATAACTGGAGTCTGGATGCTCAACATAAATGACCGGAGCCTGAACGCTGACGTAATAACCGGAGTCTGGATACCCAACGAAACTAACCGGAGCCTGAACGCTGAATGTAATAACTGGAGTTTGGATATCCAACAAAACTGGACTAGGCCTGAACGCTCAACGTAATAACCGGAGTCTGGATACCCAATGAAACTGACTGGAGCCTGAACGCTCAACATAATAATCGGAGTCTGGATACCCAACAAAACTGACCGGAGCCTGAATGCTCAACGTAAAAACCGGAGTCTGGATACCCAATGAAACTGACTGGAGCCTAAACGATCAACGTAATAACCGAAGTCTGGATACGCAACGAAACTGGCCGGAGCCTGAACGCTCAACGTAATAACCGGAGTCTGGATACCCAACGAAACTGACCGGAGCCTGAACGCTCAACGTAATAACCGGAGTCTGGATACCCAACGAAACTGGTCGGAGCTTGAATGCTCAACGTAATAACCGGAGTCTGGATACCCAACGAAATTGACCGGAGCCTGAAGGCTCAATGTAATAACCGGAATCTGGATACTCAACGAAACTGACCAGAGCCTGAACGTTCAACGTAATAACCGGAGTCTGGATACTCAATGAAACTGACTGGAGCCTGAAGGATCAACATAATAACCGGTGTCTGGATACACAACGAAATTGATCGGAGCCTGATCGCTCAACGTAATAACCGGAGTCTGGATACACAACGAAACTGACCGGAGCCTGAACGCTCAACGTAATAACTGGAGTCTAGATACCCAACGAAACTGACCGTAGCCTAAACGCTCAACGTAATAACCGGAGTCTGGATACCCAAAGAAACTGACCGGAGCCTGCTCGCTCAACGTAATAACCGTAGTCTGGATGCCCAACAAAACTGACTAGAGCCTGAACGCTCAACGTAAAAACCGGAGTCTGGATAACCAACAAAACTGACCGGAGTCTGAACGCTCAACGTAATAACCGAAGTCTGTGTTGCACCCCAAAATTTGACTAACATTGATTTACCTAGCTTGTGTTCACTAGCATTATCATCTGCTTCTCATTGATATGGGGGCAATAGATCAAGAGGTATGACTACCCATCAAGAGTTATATGAGACTTTGAAGCTAGCCAAGAAGGTTATTCAAGTGTGCAAAGGTTGATATCTTTGTCAGAGAATTTAAGAGATCCTCAGAGAGATTGGTTGAAACCAAGGTTGTGTGCCTCATAACTTGAGAGTTGTGGGGGCTCCTCAGATGATTCTGAGGCTATGAGGATGGACTTAAAGCTTTGAGAGAGCTTATAAGATGTCTTGAAAGCCATCATGAGGCCTAGAGAGGTCATTGTACAAGAATAAGAAGACTCAGCCATGAGTGGTATAATTAGGGTTTGACTGGGTCAACCCTAGGTCAACTGATGATTTGGAGAGGGTTGAGACCTAATCCAAGAAGCCATGTGATCATGGATTGATGCATTGAGATGCTATAAAGATGATTCATAGACCAACTCATCATGATTGAGGAGTTTGATAAGTTTCAAGCTAGGGTTTCTAAGGCTTGACAGTGTAAAATCCCCTAGTTTGATCCCTAACTTCAAGGCAGTTTAGCTCAAGATGGGATTGTCATCTCATCTTACCCCCAACATGAATGTTGTAGAGATTGCTCTTAGCTTTAATTTGAGTCCTATAAGTCCTTGATAGGATTTGTAGAGCTCAAGTTATGACTTTGACAAGTTACAGGTCATCTGAGGTATGTGAATCTGGGGCTTTGAAAGTCACCCAACTTGCATCCAACCTTTGCCCAAGAAGGATGATTCCTATGAACTTTTGGACAACATGAATGTTGTTCCTCATCTTCTTAGCTTTCTAGAGAGTACTAGAAGTCCTTGATAGGATTTGTAGAACTCAAGTTATGGCTTTGACAAGTCAAGGGCATTTTGGTCATTTGGAGATTATAGGTCATTTCAAGCATAAGGCCATATCTCCTATTTCCAAGCTTCAAATGGAAAAATCTTCAACATCAAACTTGCTTAGAATGATGTTTTAAGGCTAGTAGGGTGGTCATGAGATGTTGAAAAGGCTTGTAGCAAAAAGTGATAAAAATGACCTAAAATGGAGGCATAAGTTAAATAAGTTCAAGTTGGAAATTAAAATTTCCAAGTTACACATCCAAACCATGGCATATAATAGGTCACTTTGACTCTAAAAAACATTCTAAAAACAAAGGTTCAGCCACTTTTTTGAATTGAGACCTAGATCATGGGGTTGCTTTGGAAAATGCTTGCTTGCATAATAAGGCACAAATGCAAAACTTAAGGAAAGGCAATGTATAAGCTGGTAAAGGGTTTTAACACATCCTATATCTCATTTAGGGAGAATTTCAAGTCAGTTACAAGGGCTGCAAGGGCTATGGCATGAGATGGCATGTGAGATGAGATGAATCCATAAACTCATGACATGAGAATTCCAATTTCTCATTGGATGATTCCAGATGGTTAGAGATGAGTCTAAACCATCCTATATATGATTTAGAACTTGCTCAGATGCAAGGTTGGTGAGAGATTTGAGAGAAGAGAGAGATAGCCATTTCACTTGCTTCCATTGCAAGTTGAAATCAAATTCTACATTCTGATTCATTTCCATTCCTTCTTTCAATCAAAACACATTCCCTTGACCACACTGAAGCTGTGCAGACCAAATTGAAGGCAAAACCATGGAGAATTGAAGAGATAGCACTTGGATTTTGAAGGTTGCAAGTCACCATCGGGTTTGGAGATTCAAGCTTTCTTGGTCCAATCTTTTGCAAACAGTAGCAAGATCATCATTCAAGGATTGATTCTGAAGAGTTTGAGAGCATGAAGTGAAGGTTTACCCCATCTGCTAATCAAGATTCGACAGGTTAGTAAATTTTCTTCTACACCATGATTTAGGCATAATTAGCAAGAATTGTTAGGTTAGAACGGTTAGAGACAATTAGGTGATGGATTCTGGGAAGTTTGGGATCAATTGGTGAGGTTTCAGTTGGTGACACCATTTTTGTTTTGACCAAGAACATGAGATATAGTGAGCTATAGCATGAATTTGATATCAAGAATTAACTAGTGTGAAGTGGTGATCATTCTGAGGTAGTTAATTTCAAGAATGGTTAGAACTGAAGTTTGAGCATATCTTTGATCTTGGATCGGGTTTGGAGAATTAGGGCATTTCAATTGATTTCAAGGCCATGGTTATATTCAGGGTGAAATTCTGGATGAACTAGGGTTTTGAATTGTAGTTTTTCATGGAGAATCGAGGTGATACGATTGGGGTGAAGATTCACTTTGAAGCTCTGTTCATGAAGCTTTCCCTCCATTTCCATGGCTGAAGGAAGAAGACGAAGTGCTGGCCGTTTGATCAGGCGTGGACTCATTGACTAGGGTCAGATCTGAGGGCTGTGGTTTAATCTCACGTGTGAAAGGGGAGTCTGAAGACAACCAAAACGTGTTGTTTCATTAAAAGGGAGATTGGGCTTGATTGATATTCACACCCCACTCTCATGGCCCATTGGATTTTGAACTGTATTTCTTTTCTTTTTACACCGTTTCTTTTTCTTTTTCTTTATGATTTTAATTGATTTTCTGATTAAATAACTGGGCCTAGCGCACCTTACTAATTGTACCCCCATTTTAAGCCCATTTGGAAAATGAACTGTCTGGCATTGCTATTCACACCAAGCATTTCTCATTTTAATTTCGTTTTCTCCATTTTTCATTAATCTTTAAAAAATCATAATAAATAGGAAATTAATGATTTTTGCATGGGGATTTTCTCTCCCATTTCATGTTCATGTCTAGAAAATTATAAAATCAAAATATTTGCATTTCATGCATTTTTAATATTTTTTTGTGTATTTTCTCTTTTAATAGCATTTTGATTCTTTTATGTTGATGCATAGATTTGTAGAGTTTTGTTTAGCTAGTTCCCTTTGAATTTTTAGGCCATTCTTTTTAGGATAGTTAGATTAGGACTTTAGCTCCCCTCTGGATTTATTCCATAATTTTGTGATTTGTGTAGAATTAGGTCAATCCTTAACATAGGTCCACAATAACCTTAGAATTTTGGGTTTCTAGGTCAAGTTAGACATTGGGACATATAGGGTATTAAGGGTAGGTATATAGGATCCCCTAGAAATTATATTAGATTTTAATATAATAGTATACTATTTTTAAATGATTTTTGTAGTTGATGGTTGTTTGTGTTGCCCTTGTGGGCTTGTATTTTTGTTTGCCTTGCTTTGTGGGCTTGGTGGGCTTGGTTTTGCTTTGAGGAGCATGGAGGAGCATCCTAGAAGACTTGAGGATTGAAGAAGGAGCTTGAGAGCTTGAGAATCTTGTTTGTTTTGTTGTTGTTTTAGGGTTAGGAATTAGGAAGAGTTTAGACCTAGTTAACTCCTTTCTCAAACATGGATGGTATCTTTCACCTCCATTCCTCCCTGTGATTCAGGGTCCTTCCATGGTATTCACCTCTCTCCTTAGGAGGGATAAGTGATGGTACCTAGGAAGTAGAACCTTTGAGGGAACCATTCCCTTGATGTTAAACCCTTATAGGTCACCTTGGGTGATCAATAAGCAGTTTAACACCCCAGCTTATCCAGTTAAGTGATTTCCTCTGGTTTGAGTATCTTGAGAGATGTTGAGCTTGAGTGTGAAGATGAAGACTTCATTGAAGAGTATGGAAGAGGATGATTCCCTGAGCATTGCCATTCCAGCTGAAGCTTGAAGAGCAAGATCAAGTTGATACTTGAAGACCCAATGAAGATCCAATAAAGACTGAATGAAGAGCTGAGGCTTAAAGACTGAAGGATGAAGTTGATACTTCTAAGTGATTGAAGATTACTCTGAGAAACTGAAGCTTGCAGTAAGAGAAGACCAAGTTGAGACTGGTAAAGCAAAGAGAGCTTGAGATCTTGAAGAATAAGTTGATACTTAGGAAGAGGATTCAATTGAGATTGACTGAAGAGCTGAAGCTTGAAGAACAAAGGATAAGTTGATACTTACTTTGAAGCTTGGAGATCCTGAAGGAATCAAGTTGATACTTGTGGTTAAGAGTGAAGCCTAAAGGTGGAACTGATTAAGGAGCTGAAGCTTAGAGAAGAGAGAATAAGTTGAAACTTATGTTGAAGGGTTGAAACCTGGAGAAGCAAATTGACATTTGTCTAGAGTGATTGAGGTCTGAAGACTGAGTTGCTGTTGGAAGAGCTGAAGCTTGGAGTTGAGAGAGGAGTTGATCTGCTTTCTTTTCTGCTTTCTTTTCTGTTTTCTTTTCTATATTGATGTGCCTTGTTTGACTTGCTTGATGCATTAGAATAAGTTCATATCTAGACTAGGTAGAATCTAGGAGCATGATTGCACTAGAGGTTGAGTTTCTCCCTCTGCTTGTACTGTTACTGTATGGCTTTGCTTGCGGGTATTCAGTAGAGCCCTGCTCCCTTGACCATGTGGTTTGTTTTGCTTGATAGCATGATTTTATTCCTTCTGTATGATTGCAGTCTCCTGTATTTTGCTTGATAGCATGTTTTATTTCGGTATGATTACTGTTATTCATTCTGGCTTGAGGTTGAGATGAGCTTGTGGAGGCCGATGCCCCACACACATTTCCTCCCTCACTTGCATTGCATGCATTTTACTGTATATTTGTTTACTGTTTGAGCTGATGCTTTATCTGTTTCTGTGTATCATTGATATGATCCCTTAGGACTCTTATTTCCTTTGATAAGGAATTGATGATAGAACTTTAGGTTGAAACCTATGCATGATAACTTCTAGGAGTTCCCTGTTTCAAACCTCAACCATAGGATGAATCCTTGGCATGACAACATTAGGACTTGATAGTCTCCCTTTAGTTGGGCCTGTTCTCTTCTCATCTCAAAACAGCTTAAGATACAGTAATCATGAATGGTTTCTTTCGTACGTTACGAGCCTTAAGCTATCTGAGAAAGGATTGTGGGAGAGTTTATTTTACACAGTCTGGATGTTTAGTATGGTACCCTTTGGGTGACATGCGACGCATTCACTCTCAGGTCATAGTCTCTAGTGCGATTGAGATTGCAAAAACAATAAAAAACACTTCTTCCGTAAAAGACAGAAAATAATGCGTAGTGTCTCGAACTACGTAAGCTCTGATCTCCCATACCTGTTGAGAGTACGTAGGCACAATACTGATGTATTGGCGAGCTACCTTCCCCATAACCCGTCGTAGGTCGAACTACGTTGACTCTGATTTCTCGTTCTCTGATGAGAATACGTAGGCATAAAGTGCGACGCTTTGCCGAGTCATTTTCTTTTCTGTTTTAAGCCAGCCTTGATAGGTAGATAGATAAAACCAACCCGTCCAGTAAACACAACAAGCGTGGATCCCGTCGAGTACGACGGACGTGAGGGGTGCTAATACCTTCCCCTTGCGTAACCGACTCCCGAACGCAGACAACGGTTGCGACGACCTTGTCTTATTCCTTTTCGTCAGGTTTTTTCCGATCGTTTCCTTTCCCGTTCTGAGGGATAAATAACGAAAGGTGGCGACTCTTCTGTTGTGCCGGCACCTTATTTTCGCGAAAGCGACAACTGGCGACTCTGCTGGGGATCGAACCCAGAATCTCTGGTTCTCCGGTTCCCCTGCGAGAGTCAATCCTAGCGCTTGTATGATTACTTGTTGGGTTGTGGTTATTTATCGCATTTTATTTATCGCATTTTATTTCCCGCACTTTATTTTCAGTATGATATGATTATCTGTGCTGTTATGGGAGGGGCATTCTGATGAGTGAGAAGCCAGACCCAGGCTTGAGCGAACATAGCATTAGTTGTGGAAATTAGTGGGCGCGTGCTTGCTTTGCAGGCACTAGTGTCTCATGAAATCCACGCTCAGACGAGGTTCTCCCAGTTGGCTTCTCTTTCAACCCTTTGGATTGAGACGGTTGCTGGTTTGGTGGATTGTCGACTCTGGGGACCGATCATTTGTGATTCAGCCGAGTGAGGCCGCTTCATGAGCTGGTGATGCCACACCTTCTGGGTATCGTATCACCCCTCTTGAATGTCTGTGACGCTGATGAACGCATAGGATGCCGAACTTGAGTCAGTTTAGGTCCATACCTGTGAGCAGGGTTGGGTTTATTGCAGGAAACTTTGACATTCAGACTACCTGGTTTTCTTGATAGTGGATCAGTTTTGTTGGGATCTGAGGATCTCATATGCAAATATATGTTTGTTCTTGATAGAGCAGGTTTTGATCAGAGGATCTTATCATCAGATGTGTATTTGTTCTTGATAGAGCAGATTGAGATCAGAGGATCTTATCAGCAGATGTATGTTTGTTCTTGACAGAGCAGATTTATGATTGGGGTCTGAAGATCTCATCAGCAGATGTATGTTTGTTCTTGATAGAGCAGATTTATGATTGGGGTCTGAAGATCTCATCAGCAGTTGTATGTTTGTTCTGGATAGAACAGAGTTTCATGATTAGATGATTGTTCTTGATAGAGCAGAATTATGATCTTGTGTATATGGCCATATCAGATGGTTGTTCTTGACAGAGCAGATTTGTGGTCCGATACCGGGGTTCTCTTCTTATCAGTGGTTGTTCTTGATAGAGCAGCGTTATGGTTTTGTTGATACAAAATCTCCACAGCACAGTTGCCTTGATCTCCTGTTGCATGATTGCATTTTACATTATTTTGCATACATTTGCATTCCATTAACGTGTGTCTGTGTTGCAGGTACCGTTTTCCCCGATCCAGGATTTCTTGCCTCCTATTGTGTGTTATGGGTTCTCTGAGGAAGACTGTGGCTTACAAGTTCCCTGCCCCTGATGTGGTTAAGTTGACTGGTTTGATAGCTTTAGCAGATGATTCTGTGAGGGATGAGTTCAGAAAATCTTACGGCAGGTTGCTCAGTTTGGTTCATAAACCTTCTGCGTTCGAGGTGAATGGGTTGCACGCTCTGCTGCAGTTCTACAACCCTCCGTTGAGATGTTTCACTTTCCAGGATTTTGTTCTCGCACCCACGCTGGAAGAGTATGCTGATTTGCTAGGTGTGCCTATCAAGAGGCAGATGCCTTTTGTTCACATGGATGTTGAGCCTGATCTGGCTGGTTTAGCTCCTTCACTTCATCTGGATGCCTCCGAGTTGGTGTTGTCTAGTTGGAACAAGGTTCCCGGGTTCTCCTTGCAGTTTCTAGTGGGTAAGGCTCAGCAGTGCACCAAGGACGGATGTTGGGTTGCATTCAACGCCATCCTTGCTCTGTGCATATATGACATCATTCTGTTCCCCAACATGCCCGATTTTGTAGACTTGGATGCATTTCACATCTTTGCTTCAGGGAATCCAATCCCTACCTTGATAGGAGATGTCTACCATTCTATCCACTACAAAAACGAGAACAGGATGGGCAAGAATGTTTCATGCTGCATACCCTTGCTTTACAAATGGCTTGATAGTCATCTGCCCAAGAGTGGTCCTTTTGTCTCGTCTGCAGCCACAGCTGAGTGGTCCGAGCGTCTGATGAGTTTATCTGCAGAGGATATTGACTGGTTTGACACAGATAGGTTGGGTACTGAGGTGATCTTCAGTTGCAGCAGGTTTCCAAACGTGCCTTTGATAGGCAGGAAGGGCTGTATAAACTACAATTCGTCGTTGTTGGTCCGACAGTTCGCATATGCTTTGAGAGCTCCGCCAAAGGATGAAGAGGTGCAGGAATCTCTGTACCTCACTGGTCTTCTAGAGGGGGATCTGTTATCCAAGCTTCAGCGCGCCTGGAATGGTATCAGTAAGCGAGGAAAGCCATTGCTGGGGAGAAGCAACAATCAAGCCTACCCTCCGTATGCAACTTGGATCAGAGCCAGAGCAGGTGCTATAGGGATGCCGTTTCCTCATGCCAAGCCAGAAATCCCTCCAATGATTGAAGAGCCTACTATTGTGTCCATTCAACAGCATAATCAGGTGTTGGCTGAGCGAGATGAATTGAAGAGGGAAAATGAGGAACTGGAGAAAGAGTTGGCTCAGCTCCGAAGCGAGAGGAACGAAGCCGTTCATTCCTTCAAAAGGCAGACAGAGCTGGTGAACCGGCTGGGGATAGACCTGACTAAGCAGATAGCCGAGTGTGAACGCATGGATCAGGACTTCAAGGCTGTCAACGACGTACTGGCTACGAAGAAGCAGCACTTGGACTAGGCATATCGGAGGATATCGAAGTTCAACCAACACTGGAAGGCTTCCCTGGCCACCAGGAAAGAGAGGGAGGATAAGCTGATGCTACAGATCTCCAGGCTGGAAGCCCAGGTGAAGGATAGTGAGAAGAGGTTTGATGAAGAAACTGCCCGCAGATACGCCGCCGAAGGCCAGCTCAACAAAGCCCTCGCTAACCTGAAGGAGCGCAAACTGACGTTTGAGTCCAAGAAACGGAAGTTAGAAGACTGCTTCGGCGAAGGAGCATGGGAAGGTTTGGTCGAAGGACTTCAGTACACCATTGTGCAGAGGGAGTTACTCGTCGAGGGGTTACTCACGCTGCCTGATCATCCAGAAACAAAGGAGTTGTTGGAAGAGTATCGCGCCCGTGGCCGTACTTGACTATTTGTGTTCCTTTTGTTTTGATCATTGTTGTATGCTGACCATCACCAGGCTTGTTGGCTGAGGTCACGCTATTGATTCATCTTGTACCCGCTGATGTTATGTACTACCTTGATGGGTTTTCTTTATATATGAGATTTCTATTTCCATGATTGGACTCAGACCTCTTATTATTATCAGCACTGGCACTCAGGCACTAGGATCGGAGAGATCTCCCTAACGCACTGACACACATTTGCATTTGCATGAAGCATTCGCATAACGAGCACTTTGTTGTTTTTCCTAACCCTTTTGTGTTTTACAGGTTGTCGCAGGTTTTTTTAGGTCTTTCAGGTTGTTTCAGGTTGTTCCAGGATTGATCAGAGACCTATTCACCGCTATCCGACTAGAGCTAATCAGACCAGGATCATGGAGCAAGTGCAAACTGATGTTCAGGAACTCCGCGAAAGGATGGATCGCTTCATGGAGCTCATGCAGGCGGTCGCCAATGGCCAGGATCAGCTCAGAACTTTGGTTCAGCCTTTGATTTCCAGGGTTGATAGCAACGGCGTACTCCATGGTGGGACTGTGCCTACTCCTCCACCAGTTGAAACTCCACAGAATGGTGTTCCCGTGACCGGGGGCAACGGCAGTGCTAACGGCAATGTGATGGCCAACATCGGACTCAATACGACGGGCGTCGGTAATGGAAGTCTGGGAGCTAATGTCAATGTCGGGCCGGGCAACGACAATGCAGGCGTCGGGAATCTGTTTGTGCCTCATCCATGGTTAGAGGATCGTCAGGATGATGTGTTCTCTCATAGAGGTGTTGAAGGGGAGCTGAATGCTGAAGCACGACTTAGATTCAAGGCACTTGAAGATAAGATGAGAGATATCGAGAATCAGAATACTTTGGGCGTTGATATGTCCAAGCTGGGATTAATTGTTGATTTCAAGGTGCCCCCAAGTTCAAGGTACCTGACTTCGAAAAGTATAAGGGCACCACTTGCCCTCGTGTCCACCTGAGATCGTACTACAGGAAGATGTCTGCTCATTTCGAAGACGAGAAGTTGCTGATGCACTTCTTCCAAGACAGTCTTTCCGGACCATCCCTTGAGTGGTACATGAGTCTGGAGCCCACTAATGTGCGCACATGGAAGGACCTTGCTGAAGCATTTGTGCACCACTACCAATACAATATCGACTTGGCCCCGAACCGAGTTCAGCTGCAGAATTTGTCGCAGAGGAACAATGAAGGGTTTAAGGAATACGCCCAGCGGTGGCGTGAGTTGGCAGCCAGGGTTCAGCCGCCGATGGTTGAACGAGAGCTCGTGCAGATGTTTGTAGCCACCCTCCCAGGGGTTTACTATGAGAAGTTAGTCAGCGGTATGTCTGGGACATTCTCAGATCTCATTATCACGGGTGAGCACGTCGAAAATGGGATCAAGATCGGGAAAATTCAAGGTGAGTCATCCTCAGCTGGGGGAGGCGGAAAGAAACCTTATGCTGGCAAAAGGAGAGAAGGAGAAGCGAGCGCTGTGACCAACGCTCGAAGGAAGGGTAAAGGTCCTCACCAGCAGGTGGCCAATATAAATATCCCAGCAGCTCCGCAGCAGCAGCAACCGAATCAACAGGGATACAGAAAGTAACAGAATCGGGCACCTTTGGCGAACCGTCACTTCGAGACACCGCCCATGTCGTACGCGCAACTGTTACAGACTTTGCTTCAGCTACAGTTGATCTAGAAGAGGATGTTGGCTCCCTTGACAGGGGCACCTCCGCCAGGGTATGATGCGAATGCCACTTTTGAGTTCCACTCAGGGGCACCCGGCCACACAATCGAGAACTGCAAAGCCTTCAAGCATAAGGTGCAGGACATGGTAGATGCCAAGATCATCAACTTCTCCGATAATGTGCCCAATGTCACGAAGAATCCTATGCCGAATCATAGGGGAGGCGGAGTGAACGCCATTATCGAAGACGACAGTGTGGATTTGTTGACTGACGTCAGAGATCTAAAGATGCCGCTTAGCTTCGTTAAAGCTAAGTTGCTGAAAAGAGGGTTCTTTCCAGGTTGCGGAGAGCTATGTATGGACTGTGCCACACGTTCTGATGGATGTGAGCAGTTGGTAGAAGGAATTCAAAGTCTGATGACTGAAGGGATTCTGCAGTTTAGCCGGAGGGCTGAAAGTGGATCAGGAGAGGTAGTGCTGAAGCAGGCCGATGAAGTCGCCACCATCACCAACCCTCGCCGGCCGATAACCATTTCTGCGCCCAGACCGCCCACAATTACCATTACCAAAGCTGGACCGATACCCTTCGAGAGCACTAACGTCGTTCCGTGGCATTATGAGGCTGAAGTCTACTGCAACGGACAGAGGTTGGAGTTGGAACCGTTTGGGTCGACCGGGGAGAATCTTGCGGGAATCAGTGGTATTACTCCCAGCGGAAGAGTGTTTGCACCACCAGAGGTCGTGGCGGATAAAGCGGTCAGAGCTGATGTGGCCGATAAAGGTAAAAGTAAAGTCGTTGAAGAGGTCCCGTGTGGGGTAGAAAAAGACTTGCTTGTTAAAGATGCCGAGGAGTTTATGCGGTTGATTAAAAAGAGTGACTACAAGATTGTAGACCATCTCCATCAGACGCCCTCGAAGATTTCCATCTTGAACCTGTTGCTGTGTTCTGAAGCGCACCGCAACGCGCTGCTGAAGGTGTTGAACGCCGCGTATGTACCGCAAGAAATATCGGTGAATCAGCTAGAAGAGGTTGTAGCCCACGTAAATGCTGGAAATGGGCTAGGTTTCACAGACTTGGAGTTGACGCCAAAAGGGAGGAATCACAATAGCCCCCTGCACATCTCGATAGAGTGTAGGGGCATGATCATGTCGCACGTGTTGGTGGACACGGGTTCGTCACTTAATGTTCTTCCGAAGAAGGCATTAATGAAGTTGGATACTCGTGGAGTGATCTGCACACCCAGTGATCTGGTTGTGAAGGCGTTCGATGGGACTAAACTCCATGTTTTCGGGGAGGTGACCCTGCCAATCCAAGTCGGGCCAGAAACGTTCGACGCGGTTTTTTATATTATGGACATCATGCCTGCCTACATTTGTCTCTTGGGCCGGCCATGGATCCATGCTGCTGGTGCCGTGACCTCCACGTTGCACCAAAAGCTCAAATATGTTGTCGGAGGTAGCATCGTAACCGTGTGTGGCGAGGAAGACATAATGGTGAGCCATTTGTCGTCCTTCAAGTATGTGGAGATGGATGGCGAAATCCATGAGACTTTATGCCAAGCGTTCGAAGCTGTCAAAGTGAAGGACGTAGCTCCTGTAGTCACAGAAAAGCCAGAGATGACTCTCTCCTCGTTCAAGGAAGCTCGGGCCGCTGTCCAAGCCGGACCTACCCCAGGCTGGGGGCGAATTTTGGAGATACCCAACAAGCAAGATAAGTTTGGGTTGGGATATTCTCCTGGAGCTGAAGCTTCTTCTTCTTCTAGCAGTGCGTCTCGAGGTAAAGGGCCGATCCAGTTTACCAGTGGCGGGATGATTTTCGAAAGCATTAACGCGATGTCTGAAGACAGCGGAGATAGCGACTGTGACCTCGACTCTTGGATCCAGCCAAGCAAGCCAGGCGAGGGCCTCAACAATTGGTCCGTCAAGGATATCATCCAGATGACAAGCGAAGAGTAATGACTTACATTTTCCAATCATTGTACAACCCTATATCCTACCCGGGGCATAGTGGTTTTATTGTCAGGGCCTTGTTGGATTATGTACATGCATTTTGTTAATAAATCAAAGGCGTTTTCTTCGTATTCAAATATTTTGATCTCTGTTATTCCTGTTTTATATTTGTTTTGAAAAACAATAAAATGGCAATGGGGTTTGTGCTAACCTGCACATCCTTGTTTAAACTTAACCCTTGTTATTGCAGGATCCACATAACAGATGACATCGACTCTGGACCTTCTACGGCTCACTTCGACTTCGATTGCCCGATCTATCAAGCCGAAGAAGAGATTGATGAAGACGAAGACCTTCCTGAAGAGTTGGCCCACTTATTGAAACAAGAGGAGAAAGTTATTTTGCCTCATGAGGAGGAGATCGAGATCGTGAATCTGGGTTCTGAAGAACTCGTCAGAAACGTCAGGATAGGGGCCGCATTGCAGAATGATGTCAAGCAGAGATTAGTCGAGATGCTGAGAGAGTATAGTGACGTCTTTGCTTGGTCATACGAAGATATGCCCGGACTTGACACTGACATCGTGGTCCACCACTTGCCGCTGCGAGAAGATTGCCCTCCCGTTAAGAAGAAGCTTAGGAGGACGAGACCAGATATGGCCGTTAAGATCAAAGAAGAAGTGCAGAAACAGCTTGATGCTGGCTTCTTAGCGGTCACTACTTACCCTCCGTGGGTCGCCAACATAGTGCCTGTACCGAAGAAGGACGGTAAGGTACGCATGTGCGTCAATTATCGGGATTTGAATAGGGCGAGCCCTAAAGATGATTTCCCGCTGCCTCATATCGATGTGTTGGTCGACAGCACAGCCCAGTTCTCCGTGTTTTCGTTCATGGATGGCTTCTCCGGTTACAACCAGATCAAGATGGCGCCGGAGGACATGGAGAAAACGACGTTTATCACTCCTTGGGGAACATTTTTCTACAAGGTAATGCCTTTCGGTCTGAAGAACGCAGGGGCCACTTACCAACGAGCAATGGTAACTTTGTTTCATGACATGGTTCATCACGAGATTGAAGTCTATGTTGATGACATGATTGCGAAGTCCCAAACGGAGGAGGGACATCTGGTCAATTTGCTGAAGCTTTTTGAGAGGCTTAGGAAGTTCAGGTTGAGGCTGAATCCTAACAAATGTACTTTCGGAGTAAGGTCCGGAAAGTTACTGGGGTTTATTGTGAGCGAAAGAGGCATCGAGGTTGATCCTGCGAAAATAAAAGCCATACAAGAAATGCCAGTGCCAAAAACAGAAAAAGAAGTTCGTGGTTTCTTGGGCAGAATAAACTACATTGCAAGGTTTATCTCTCAGCTCACGGCCACGTGTGAACCGATGTTCAAGCTTTTAAAGAAAGATCAGGCGATTATCTGGAACGAGGATTTCCAGAAGGCATTCGACAAGATAAAGCAGTATCTTCAGGAACCTCCAATCTTGATACCCCCAGTGGCTGGACGGCCACTAATCATGTACTTGACAGTTCTTGAGAATAGTATGGGGTGTGTTCTCGGTTAGCACGACGAGACGGGCAGAAAGGAGCATGCCATTTACTACTTGAGTAAAAAGTTCACTGACTATGAATCTCGATACTCGATGCTGGAGAAGACGTGTTGCGCACTAGCCTGGGCTGCCAAACGTTTATGACAGTACATGCTCAATCACACCACCATGCTAATTTCGAAGATGGATCCAATCAAGTACGTCTTCGAGAAGCAGGCTCTTTCGGGCAAGATTGCCAGATGGCAAATGGTGTTGACGGAATATGACATTCAGTATATTTCCCAGAAGGCCATCAAGGGAAGCGTATTGTCTGATTACCTTGCCGAACAGCCGATCGAGGATTACCAGCCGATGAAATTTGAATTCCCTGATGAGGATATCATGTTTCTCAAAGCGAATGATTGCGATGAACCGTTGCCCGACGAGGGGCCAGATAGGAAATCCCAGTGGAAATTGATATTCGATGGGGCGGTTAATTCTTACGGAAGTGGTATCGGGGCGATCATCACGACTCCCCACGGATCCCACATCCCGTTTACTGCGAGACTGACGTTTCCGGTCACCAATAATGAGGCGGAGTACGAAGCATGCATTATGGGTCTAGAAGAGGCAATTGATTTGAGAATCAAGAACCTAGACGTATATTGTGACTCGGCGCTTGTGATAGACCAAATTAAAGGGGAGTGGGAGACTCGTCAATCGAATTTGGTGCCGTACATGAACTATGCCAGAAGGCTGCTTCCGTTCTTTGATCGAGTGGAACTCCATCATGTGCCCAGAGCAGAAACTCAGATGGCTGATGCCTTAGCCACGTTGGCTTCGATGTATAAGGTCAATTTTTGGAATGAGGCTCCAAGAATTGTCCTTTCTCGTCTTGATAGACCTGCATTTGTCTTTGCGATCGAGGAAGCCGCCGACGGCAAGCCATGGTTCCATGACATCCAGACTTTCCTTATGACTAAGGAGTATCCCGCGAGAGCGTCAACCTAGGATAAGAAGACTCTGATGAGGCTGTCTGGAAATTTTTATCTCAATCCTGATGGAGTGTTGTATAAAAGAAACCACGATCTCGTGCTACTCAGATGTGTAGATGAGAAAGAGGCGAGTATGCTCATGGAAGAATTCCATGAAGGCGCATTTGGTACGCACGTCGGCGGGCATGCTATGACGAGAAAGATCCTGAGAGCAGGATATTACTGGCTGACGATGGAGTCAGATTGCTTTAAATTCGCGAAGAGATGTCAGAAATGCCAGATTTATGCTGATAAAGTTCATGTGTCGCCGTACCCGTTAAATGTCATGTCCTCCCCGTGGCCGTTATCCATGTGGGGCATCGACATGATAGGCAAGATCGAGCCCACTGCATCCAACGGTCATCGCTTCATTCTAGTAGCTATCGACTACTTCACCAAGTGGGTGGAGGCAGCCTCATATGCTAACGTGACCAAGCAGGTGGTGGCTAAATTCATAAAAAGGGACATCATCTGTCGTTACGGAATTCCTGAGCGAATCATTACTGATAATGGTTCGAATCTGAATAACAAGATGATGAAGGAGCTGTGCCAGAGTTTCAAGATTGAACACCACAACTCATCTCCTTACCGGCCGAAGATGAATGGCACCGTTGAAGTGACCAATAAGAACATAAAGAAGATTGTTTAGAAGATGGTTGTGACCTACAAAGATTGGCACGAGATGTTGCCATTTGCACTGCACGGTTATCGTACGATGGTACGTACTTCAACCGGGGCAACTCCTTTCTCCTTGGTGTACGGTATGGAAGCAGTCCTACCGTTAGAAGTGGAGATCCCTTCTTTGCGAGTTTTGGTTGATGTGAAACTCGACGAGGCAGAATGGATTACGAACCAACTGAACCAACTCAGCCTGATGGACGAGAAGAGGTTGGCATCGATTGCACATGGTCGTCTATACCAAAGCCGAATGAAGAAAGCTTATGATAAGAAGGTGCGTCCTAGAAGCTTTCAGACGGGTGATCTCGTCCTGAAGAAGATTCTTCCTCCACACTCCGATCACCGGGGCAAGTGGACTCCGAATTACGAAGGTCCGTACGTCGTCAGCAAGGTCTTCTCGGGAGGAGCTTTGTTGTTATCCACGATGGATGGTGAAGATTTTGCATCCCCGGTAAACGCGGACGCAGTTAAAAAATACTTTGCTTGAAAGCAACCCGCTGGACAGTAAAAAGAGAGTCCAGGCAAAAATGGGGCATCCTGGAGAACCATAAAAAAGGAAAAAGGTTCGGGCAAAAATTAGGGATATAAATTGAAAAAATGTACACCCGCAAAGTCGAAAACCCGGATGGGCGACTTTGGCAAAAAAGGGTATCCCGGTGAACTGAAAACCCGCAAAGGGCGGTTCACACAAAAGTTAGGGATTTAAAAAAGCAAATGACTGCGTTCCGCGTGTGGACCTTCTTTGTTTAGTGGTTTGGAAGACCTGAGGGCCGTTTATCTGAATCAATCTCTTCTGAAGCTGAAGCGTCAGAGAAGTATCGAAGTCGAGTGGGTCATAGAGGGATCAACTCATGGTGTTCGTCTACGCCTCGTTGCCGACATTTGTATATACTGATGTATATTTATGTTTTATTTTTGCGCGGCTTCCTCATTCCAGGAGCTTGCATCTGTTGTAAAACGTTTTTACCCATTCAGGGGTTCGTTATCAATAAAATGTATACTATTCAGCAATTCTGTTTGTCTGTTTAGCATTTATCTGTTTTGTTTGCGAAAAAGAACGCCGATGTTTTTGATAAAATGAGCATACATAAACTTACTGGCCTAGGCCACTGATTGTTGAAACAATGAATTACTTGAACATTGTCACAAGATGATAACCTTGATAGATTCCTTTGAGAAGGGTATCTTGTCTGTTTGTTTGTGTTGTTACAGGTGTAGCATATTCCAGACAGTGCGCCGTGCGTATCTCCAAGCAGGATGATTCCTCTTTCTCCAGCAAAGTTCAGCAGCCTCTCCCCGCAGAGTCCGAACGTGAGATTGTAAGGCATTGATATGTCTCCCCGGGCAGAGAAGATTCTCTCCCCAATCAGACGCATCCTGAAGGAACGTCATCTCCTCAGCTGAGTCATACCGAAGTGTGTAGCAACTGATGGTGCCAGACTGAAGTCTCCAGCGGAATTGAGATTCCCCCACAGAGTCGTACTCTCCCCCGAAGCAGGATGATTCCTTCTTCCCCAGCGGAATTGAGATTCCCCCCACAGAGTCGTACTCTCCCCAGCAAGCAGAATGATTTCTCCTTCCTCAGCCGAGTTTGCAGATACCCAAGAGAGCCGAGTCCTTGGAAGCCGCTCGGGCCATGATTGGTTTTCCCCAGTGGAATGTTGAATAGCTGATGCTGTGTTTCCCTGCCGAAGTCGGTATTCCCAGGGAAGTAGCCGTGAAGGCCGTGCAGTCTATTCCCGCGATTGATATCGCTTTCCCTCAGCAGGTCCAGGTTCACGTAGAGCTTCGTTCCCCCGCAGCAGTCAACTGAAGTTGTGTCCCCTGCGGAGTCCAATTGAGATTGGCGGGACCCTTGCTCTCCTCAGCAGGATGATTCCTCTATCTGAGTGGTTCTTTCTCCTCGACAGGAAGATTCTCCCTTCAGCATTTATTTTGCTGACAGGATCGCACCATTTTGCATGACTGCATAGCATTTATCATAAACGCGTAGCATTTCCACCCTGTGGAGCATTGCGCCATTGCCGAAGCATATGCATAATAAGCATGATACAGGTTGTTACCGTTCTTGTTTTGCAGGTGTTCCGCCGCAGAATTGATTGCTCAGGATGATTCCTGAAATTCTCCCCAACGAAGTCGCTTGCTCAAGATGATTCTTGAAGCCCCCAGCGAAGTCTTCTGGCTCAAGATGATTCTTGAATTCCCCAGCGAGAGTCGCTTGCTTGAGATGATTCTTAAGACCCCAGTACAGTCGCCAGAGTGGTTGCTCAAGTTGATACTTAGAGTCCCCGACAGAGTGTCTGCTCAGGATGATTCCTGAAAGCTCCAGCATGGTTATCGGTTCAAGATGATTCTTGAAGTCCCCGACGGAGTTATTTGTCCAAGACGATTCTTGAAGTCCTCAGCAAAGTTGATTCATCCAGAATGATTTATGGATCCCCGAAGCGGAGTTACTTGATAGTTCTCCAGAATCCCCAGCGGAGATGCGTCATCCCCAGCCAGTTTCTGAACAGCGAAGTTGAAACTTCCCCTGAAGACTTCATGATTGAAGTCCGACCGTGTTAACGAAGCAGTTCTCTCAGCTGATGCGGAGTGCCTGATGGCAGAAGTTTGGGTATCCCCAATTGGTTCATGATTGACCGAGAATCCTACTCCCGACTTGCTAATGAAGTCCGGCTGATGCCCGAAAGTTTTCTTCGAATGCCCGATGGTATGATCAACATGATTGTTGACCTGATGAGTCCCGAGGAATCTTGATTCCTGATGGCATGATCGACCATGTATTACCGGTTATCGTGTGACCAATTCTCCATCTAGCTGCTGTGCAGCTATTATTTCAGTTCTCGAAGATTTGATCCCAGCAGAGTACCGTGTACTTGTGCAGTTGGCAAATTTCCGGGTTTATCGGTATTCAACCGTCTCGCACCTTAATTGTTTGAGAGCCGTTCGCTACTCACCCAGTCAGGTTCAAGTCGTTTGAATAGGGGCAGCTGTTGCACCCCAAAATTTGACCAACATTGATTTACCTAGCTTGTGTTCACTAGCATTATCATCTGCTTCTCATTGATATGGGGGCAATAGATCAAGAGGTATGACTACCCATCAAGAGTTATATGAGACTTTGAAGCTATCCAAGAAGGTTATTCAAGTGTGCAAAGGTTGATATCTTTGTCAGAGAAGTTAAGAGATCCTCAGAGAGATTGGTTGAAACCAAGGTTGTGTGCCTCATAACTAGAGAGTTGTGGGGGCTCCTCAGATGATTCTGAGGCTATGAGGATGGACTTAAAGCTTTGAGAGAGCTTATAAGATGTCTTGAAAGCCATCATGAGGCCTAGAGAGGTCATTGTACAAGAATAAGAAGACTCAGCCATGAGTGGTATAATTAGGGTTTGACTGGGTCAACCCTAGGTCAACTGATGATTTGGAGAGGGTTGAGACCTAATCCAAGAAGCCATGTTATCATGGATTGATGCATTGAGATGCTATAAGGATGATTCCTAGACCAACTCATCATGATTGAGGAGTTTGAGAAGTTTCAAGCTAGGGTTTCTAAGGCTTGACAGTGTAAAATCCCCTAGTTTGATCCCTATCTTCAAGGCAGTTTAGCTCAAGATGGGATTGTCATATCATCTTACCCCCAACATGAATGTTGTAGAGCTTGCTCTTAGCTTTAATTTTAGTACTAGAAGTCATTGATAGGATTTGTAGAGCTCAAGTTATGACTTTGACAAGTTACAGGTCATCTGAGGTATGTGAATTTGGGGCCTTGAAAGTCACCCAACTTGTATCCAACTTTTTCCCATGAAGGATGATTCCTATGAACTTTTGGTCAACATGAATGTTGTTCCTCATCTTCTTAGCTTTCTAGAGAGTACTAGAAATCCTTGATAGGATTTGTAGAACTCAAGTTATGGCTTTGACAAGTCAAGGGCATTTTGGTCATTTGGAGATTATAGGTCATTTCAAGCATAAGGCCATATCTCCTATTTCCAAGCTTCAAATGGAAAAATCTTCAACATAAAACTTGCTTAGAATGATGTTTTAAGGCTAGTAGGGTGGTCATGAGATGTTGAAAAGGCTTGTAGCAAAAAGTGATAAAAATGACCTAAAATGGAGGCATAAGTTAAATAAGTTCAAGTTGGAAATTAAAATTTCCAAGTTACACATCCAAACCATGGCATATAATAGGTCATTTTGACTCTAAAAGACATTCTAAAAACAAAGGTTCATCCACTTTTTTGAATTGAGGCCTAGATCATGGGGTTGCTTTGGAAAATGCTTGCTTGCATAATAAGGCACAAATGCAAAACTTAAGGAAAGGCAATGTATAAGCTGGTAAAGGGTTTTAACACATCCTATATCTCATTTAGGGAGAATTTCAAGTCAGTTACAAGGGCTGCAAGGGCTATGGCATGAGATGGCATGTGAGATGAGATGAATCCATAAACTCATGACATGAGAATTCCAATTTCTCATTGGATGATTCCAGATGGTTCTAGATGAGTCTAAACCATCCTATATATGATTTAGAACTTGCTCAGATGCAAGGTTGGTGAGAGATTTGAGAGAAGAGAGAGATAGCCATTTCACTTGCTTCCATTGCAAGTTGAAATCAAATTCTACATTCTGATTCATTTCCATTCCTTCTTTCAATCAAAACACATTCCCTTGATCACACTGAAGCTGTGCAGACCAAATTGAAGGCAAAACCATGGAGAATTGAAGAGATAGCACTTGGATTTTGAAGGTTGCAAGTCACCATCGGGTTTGGAGATTCAAGCTTTCTTGGTCCAATCTTTTGCAAACAGTAGCAAGATCATCATTCAAGGATTGATTCTGAAGAGTTTGAGAGCTTGAAGTGAAGGTTTACCCCATCTGTTAATCAAGATTCGACAGGTTAGTAACTTTTCTTCTACACCATGATTTAGGCATAATTAGCAAGAATTGTTAGGTTAGAACGGTTAGAGACAATTAGGTGATGGATTCTGGGAAGTTTGGGATCAATTGGTGAGGTTTCAGTTGGTGACACCATTTTTGTTTTGACCAAGAACATGAGATATAGTGAGCTATAGCATGAATTTGATATCAAGAATTAATCAGTGTGAAGTGGTGATCATTCTGAGGTAGTTAATTTCAAGAATGGTTAGAACTGAAGTTTGAGCATATCTTTGATCTTGGATCGGGTTTGGAGAATTAGGGCATTTCAATTGATTTCAAGGCCATGTTTAGATTCAGGGTGAAATTCTGGATGAACTAGGGTTTTGAATTGTAGTTTTTCATGGAGAATCGAGGTGATACTATTGGGGTGAAGATTCACTTTGAAGCTCTGTTCATGGAGCTTTCCCTCCATTTCCATAGCTGAAGGAAGAAGACGAAGTGCTGGCCGTTTGATCAGGCGTGGACTCATTGACTAGGGTCAGATCTGAGGGCTGTGGTTTAATCTCACGTGTGAAAGGGGAGTCTGAAGACAACCAAAACGCGTCGTTTCATTAAAAGGGAGATTGGGCTTGATTGATATTCACACCCCACTCTCATGGCCCATTGGATTTTGAACTGTATTTCTTTGCTTTTTACACCGTTTCTTTTTCTTTTTCTTTATGATTTTCAATGATTTTCTGATTAAATAACTGGGCCTAGCGCGCCTTACTAATTGTACCCCCATTTTAAGCCCATTTGGAAAATGAACTGTCTGGCATTGCTATTCACACCAAGCATTTCTCATTTTAATTTCTTTTTCTCCATTTTTCATTAATCTTTAAAATATCATAATAAATAGGAAATTAATGATTTTTGCATGGGGATTTTTTCTCCCATTTCATGTTCATGTCTAGAAAATTATAAAATCAAAATATTTGCATTTCATGCATTTTTAATATTTTTTTGTGTATTTTCTCTTTTAATAGCATTTTGATTCTTTTATGTTGATGCATAGATTTGTAGAATTTTGTTTAGCTAGTTCCCTTTGAATTTTTAGGCCATTCTTTTTAGGATAGTTAGATTAGGACTTTAGCTCCCCTCTGGATTTATTCCATAATTTTGTGATTTGTGTAGAATTAGGTCAATCCTTAACATAGGTCCACAATAACCTTAGAATTTTGGGTTTCTAGGTCAAGTTAGACATTGGGACATATAGGGTATTAAGGGTAGGTATATAGGATCCCCTAGAAATTATATTAGATTTTAATATAATAGTATACTATTTTTAAATGATTTTTGTAGTTGATGGTTGTTTGTGTTGCCCTTGTGGGCTTGTATTTTTGTTTGCCTTGCTTTGTGGGCTTGGTGGGCTTGGTTTTGCTTTGAGGAGCATGGAGGAGCATCCTAGAAGACTTGAGGATTGAAGAAGGAGCTTGAGAGCTTGAGAATCTTGTTTGTTTTGTTGTTGTTTTAGGGTTAGGAATTAGGAAGAGTTTAGACCTAGTTAACTCCTTTCTCAAACATGGATGGTATCTTTCACCTCCATTCCTCCCTGTGATTCATGGTCCTTCCATGGTATTCACCTCTCTCCTTAGGAGGGATAAGTGATGGTACCTAGGAAGTAGAACCTTTGAGGGAACCATTCCCTTGATGTTAAACCCTTATAGGTCACCTTGGGTGATCAATAAGCAGTTTAACACCCCAGCTTATCCAGTTAAGTGATTTCCTCTGGTTTGAGTATCTTGAGAGATGTTGAGCTTGAGTGTGAAGATGAAGACTTCATTGAAGAGTATGGAATAGGATGATTCCCTGAGCATTGCCATTCCAGCTGAAGCTTGAAGAGCAAGATCAAGTTGATACTTGAAGACCCAATGAAGATCCAGTAAAGACTGAATGAAGAGCTGAGGCTTAAAGACTGAAGGATGAAGTTGATACTTCTAAGTGATTGAAGATTACTCTGAGAAGCTGAAGCTTGCAGTAAGAGAAGACCAAGTTGAGACTGGTAAAGCAAAGAGAGCTTGAGATCTTGAAGACTAAGTTGATGCATAGGAAGAGGATTCAATTGAGATTGACTGAAGAGCTGAAGCTTGAAGAACAAAGGATAAGTTGATACTTACTTTGAAGCTTGGAGATCCTGAAGGAATCAAGTTGATACTTGTGGTTAAGAGTGAAGCCTAAAGGTGGAACTGATTAAGGAGCTGAAGCTTAGAGAAGAGAGAATAAGTTGAAACTTACGTTGAAGGGTTGAAACCTGGAGAAGCAAATTGACATTTGTCTAGAGTGATTGAGGTTTGAAGACTGAGTTGCTGTTGGAAGAGCTGAAGCTTGGAGTTGAGAGAGGAGTTGATCTGCTTTCTTTTCTGCTTTCTTTTCTGCTTTCTTTTCTGTTTTCTTTTCTGTATTGATGTGTCTTGTTTGACTTGCTTGATGCATTAGAATAAGTTCATATCTAGACTAGGTAGAATCTAGGAGCATGATTGCACTAGAGGTTGAGTTGCTCCCTCTGCTTGTACTGTTACTGTATGGCTTTGCTTGCGGGTATTCGGTAGAGCCCTGCTCCCTTGCCCATGTGGTTTGTTTTGCTTGATAGCATGATTTTATTCCTTCTGTATGATTGCAGTCTCATGTATTTTGCTTAATAGCATGTTTTATTTCAGTATGATTACTGTTATTTCAGTATGATTACTGGGTCCTTGAAAGTCACCCAACTTGCAGACAACGTTTGCCCTAGTAGGATGATTCCTATGGATTCTTGGTCAACATGAATGTTGAAGAGCATCTTCTTAGCTTTCTATAGAGTACTAGAAGTCCTTGATAGGATTTGTAGAACTCAACTTATGGCTTTGACAAGCCAAGGGCATTTTGGTCATTTGGAGGTTATAGGTCATTTCAAGCATAAGGCCATATCTCCTAGTTCCAAGCTTCAAATGGAAAAATCTTCAACATCAAACTTGCTTAGAATGATGTTTTAAGGCTAGTAGGGAGGTCATGAGATGTTGAAAAGGCTCATATCAAAAAGTGATAAAAATGGCCTAAAAATGAGGCATAAGTTAAATAAGTTGAATTTGAAAAATGGAAATCCCAAGTTATAAGTCCAAACCATGTCATGTAATAGGTCATTTTTACTCCAAGTGACATTATAAGAACAATGGTTCAGCCACAATTTTGATTTGAGGCTTGCATCATAGGGCTGCTTTGGAATTTGATTACTTGCATCTTAAGGTACCAAACCAAAACAAGGCAAAACTCAATAAACAAGGAAGTTATGCATTGTATCTCATCTTAAATCTCATGTGGGGATAAATTCAAGTCAGAAACCAAAGTTACAAGGGATATGGCATGAGATACCATGTAAGGAGAATGAGAAATCAAAATACCATGACATGAAAACTTCAATTTCTCATTGGATTGTTCTAGGGGGTTCTAGATGATTCTAAACCACTCTATAAGATGATTGTAACTTGCTCAGATGCCAGGTTGGTGTTAATTGGTATAGACAAGAGAGAGTGAGATCCAAAATATTCCATTGCAAGTCACATTCAATTTCTTCATTCTTCTTCATTGCCATCCCTTTTTTCTTCACAAACCTTTTCCATAGATCCTTCTGAGTGTGTGCATGCTGAATTGAAGCTCCATTGATGGAAGATTGAAGGTGTTCCAATTGAATTTGCAAGAAGGCAATTACCATCGAATCTTGAAGTACAAGCTCTCTCCCTCAGAATTTTTGCAAACAGTAGAAGTTTCATCATCCAAGGATTATTCTTGAAGAGTTTCAAGCCTTGAAAGCAAGGATTTCATCATCTACCATATCAAGAAGCCAGGTTTGTAAAATCTCTTTCACCTCATAATTTAGGCATGGTTAGGTTAAGTTATTAGTGTAGAATTGTTAGAGACAACTAGGTGATCAATTCTGAAGAGTTTGAAAGCATTTGATGAAGTTTCAGTGATGGATACCATTTCTTGATGGAGTAAGAACTAGTGATATAGTGAGTTTCAATGCTAGATTGATAGCTTGTTTTAATCAGTGGAATGTGAGGATCATTTTGATATAAAGAAATCTAAGTTTGGTTGAGGTCGAGTATGGATCATATTTTGAGATTAAGTTGGTTGCACCATCGGGTTGCATGCTAGAGGCTCTTTCAATGAAAACCAAGGCTAGGATCATGATCAGGGTGAAAAATGGATCAACTTAGGGTTTTAAACGGTTGAATTTGATGCTGAAATGAAGGAGCACGAGTTGGTGGAAGTTGAGTGCATGGAAGCTGTGTTTTAATGGAGTTTCTGAAAACCCTAGGTTGGGTGAGGAAGACGAAGTCTCGTCCCTTGGATGATTGCTTGACTTTTTGACTTTTCCATGATCCAACGCGCCACATTTGATTTCAGTTTTGGGAGGGAATCAGAAATGCAATGAAACGCCGTGTTTCATTAAAAGGAAGTCTGGGCTTTAGTGGATCCAATTTCTATCAACACCCCCAAGTGAGGCCCAATGGCATAATGAACTGATTTTCTTTGATATTTGCACCGAATCTTTCTCAATTTATTTATGTTTATTCACGTTTTGAGCCCATCAATAAAATGAACTGTGTATTGTTACTATCTGCACCCATGCTTCATTTTTCATTTTATTTTTATTCCATTTTATTCCAAACTTTAGAAATTCATATTAAATGGAAAAATAATGTTTTTTTCATGGGAGTTTTTTCTCCACTTCATATTTTTGTCTAGAAAAATATAAAATAAAAACATTTTCCATATCATGCATTTTTATATTTTTTGCATATTTTCCATTTTAATTGCATATTATTTCTTTTATGTTGATATATGATTTTGTAGAATTTAGTTTAGGTAGCTCCCTTAGTATTTTTTAGGTCATTATTTTTAGGATAGTTAGATATATGTTTTAGCCTCCCCCTGAATTTATTCCATATTTTTGTGATGATTTTTAGGTTAGTTTTGATTAGTTGATTCTAGGTTGTGTAGAATTAGGTTAAACTTCAACATAGGTCCATAATAACTTTAGATTTTTGAGTTTTAGGACAATTTAGACTATGGGACATATATGGGTGTTAAGGGTAGGTATGTAGGATCCCTTAGAAATTATATTAGGATTTAATATAGTAGTATACTATTTTTAGTTGATTTTTGTATTGGTTGATTGTTTGTGCTGCCTTTAGGGCATGTTTGCTTTTGTTTGCTTTGCTTTGTGGGCTTGGAGAGCTTGATCTTGTTCTAAGGAGCATTGAGGAGCATAGTAGAAGCCTTGAAGATGGATTGAGGAGCTTGGGAGCTTGATCTTCTTTTCTTTTTGTTGTTTTAGGGTTAGGGATTAGGAAGAGTTTAGACTTAGATAACTTCTTTCTTAAACATGGATGGTATCTATCACCTCCATCTCTCCCTGTGATTCAAAGTCCTTCCCTGGTATACACCTCTCTCCTTTGGAGGGATAAGTGAGGTACCTAGGAAGTAGAACTTTTGAGGGAACCATTCCTTTGATGTTGAACCCTTATAGGTCACCCTTGGTGGTCAAATAAGCAGTTCAATATCCCCCAGCTTATCCAGCAAGTGATTTCTCTGGTTTGATTGTCTTGAGAGATGTTGAGCTTGAGTTTGAAGATGAAGACTTCATTGAAGAGTGTTGAAGAGGATGAATCCTTGAGTATCGCCATTCCAGCTGAAGCTTGAGGAGCAACAAGAGCAAGTTGATACTTGGAGATCCCTGAAGATAGTGAAGCCTGAAGGTGGAGCTGATCAAGAAGCTGAAGCTTAAGGGAGAAGATAAGTTGAAACTTATGTTGAAGGGTTGAAACCTGGAAAAGCAATTGATATGTGTCAAGAGTGATTGAAGTCTGAAGACTGGATTGCTGTTGGAAGAGCTGAAGCTTGGAGTTGAGAGAGGAGTTGGTCAGCTTTCCTCTGTTTTTCTTTTCTGTATTGCTGTGTTTTGTTTGACTTGTTTGATGCATTAGAATAAGTTCATATCTAGAATAGGTAGAATCTAGGAGCATGATTGCACTAGAGGTTGAGTTGCTCCCTCTGCTTGTATTGTTACTGTATGGCTTTGCGTGCGGGTATTCGGTAGAGCCCAGCTCCCTTGCCCATGTGGTTTGTTTGCCTGATGACATTTTATTTCATTTTATCTGTATGATTGCAGTTTACTGTTATTGCTTGATAGCATGTTGTTTATCTTTCAGTATGATTACTGTTATCCATTCTGGCTTGAGGTTGAGATGAGCTTGTGGAGGCTGAAGCCCCACACACATTTCCTCCCTCATTTGCATTGCATGCATTTTACTGTTAAGCTGATGCTTTGTCTGTTTTGGTGTATCATTGACATGATCCCTTAGGACTCTCATTTCTTTTGATAAGGACTTGATGATAGAATTTTAGGTTGAAACATATGCATTACAACTTCTAGGAGTTCCCTGTTCAAACCTCAACCATAGGATGAATCCATGGCATGATAATAGTAGGACTTGATAGTCTCCCTCCTAGTTGGGCCTGTTCTCTTCTCATCTCAAAACAGTTTAAGATACAGTAATCATGAATGATTTCTTTCGTACGTTACGAGCCTTAAGCTATCTGAGAAAGGATTGTGGGAGAGTTTCTTTTCCACAATCTGGATGTTTAGTATGGTACCCTTTGGGTGACATGCGACGCATTCACTCTCAGGTCATAGTCTCTAGTGCGATTGAAATCGCAAACACAATAAAAAACACTTCTTTCGTAAAAGACAGGAAATAAACCGTAGTTTCCCGAACTACGTGAGCTTTGATCTCTCATGCCTGTTGAGAGTACGTAGGCACAAGATGGCGATGTCTTGGCGATCTACCTTCCCCCGTAACCCTTCGTAGGCCGAACTACGTTGACTCTGATTTCTCATTCTCTGATGAGAATACGTAGGCATAAAGCGCGACGCTTTGCCGAGTCATTTTTCTTTTCTGTTTCAGCCAGCCTTGATAGGTAGATAGAATAAAACCAACCCGTCCAAGTAAACACAACAAGCGAGGATCCCGTCGAGTACGACGGACGTGAGGGGTGCTAATACCTTCCCCTTGCGTAACCGACTCCCGAATCCAGACAACGGTTGCGACGACCTTGTCTTACCTTTTTTCGTCAGGTTTTTCCGATCGTTTCCTTTCCTGCTCTGAGGGATAAATAACGAAAGGTGGCGACTCTTCTGTCATGCCGGCACCTTATTTTCGCGCAAGCGACAGCTGGCGACTCTGCTGGGGACTTCAACGGTTCTCTGAGAGTCAATCCTAACACTTGCATGATTACTTGTTGGGGTGCGTTTATTTATCGCATTTTACTTCTCGCACTTTATTTCCCGCATTTTATTTTCAGTATAATATGATTATTTGTGTTGTTGTGGGATGGGAGTTCTGATGAGTGAGAAGCCAGACCCAGGCTTGAGTGCACTATAGACTTAGAGTGGAAATTAGTGGGCGCGTGCTTGCTTTGCAGGCACTAGTGT
Organism: Lathyrus sativus; assembly: GCA_963859935.3. Taxonomy (NCBI): domain Eukaryota; kingdom Viridiplantae; phylum Streptophyta; class Magnoliopsida; order Fabales; family Fabaceae; genus Lathyrus; species Lathyrus sativus. The sequence goes on along the minus strand of OZ012736.1, from coordinate 257,011,183 downwards.
CTCATGAAATCCACGCTCAGACGAGGTTCATCCGGTTGGCTTCCCTTTCAACCCTTTGGGTTGAGACAGTTGCTGGTTTGGTGGATTGTCGACTCTGGGGACCGATCATTTGTGATTCAGCTAAGTGAGGCCGCTTCATGAGCTGGTGATGCCACACCTTCTGGGTATCGTATCACCCCTCTTGAAAGTCTGTGATGCTGATGAACGCATAGGATGCCGTACCTTGAGTCAGTTTAGGTCCATACCTGTGAGCAGGGTTGGGTTCATTGCAGGAAACTTTGACCTTCAAACTACCTGGGCTTCTTGACAGTGGATCAGTTTTGTTGGTATCAGGGTTTCTCAGTTGCAGATTTGTCTGTTCTTGATAGAGCAGGTTTTGATCAGAGGATCTTATCATCAGGTGTTTGTCTGTTCTTGATAGAGCAGGTTTTGATCAGAGGATCTTATCATCAGGTGTATGGTTGTTCTTGATAGAGCAGAGTATTGTCATCAGTTGTTTGTTCTTGATAGAGCAAATTTTTGAGTGGGGTCTGAAGATCTCATCAGCATCAGTTGTTTGTTCTTGATAGAGCAGATTTTTGGGTCTGAGGATCTCATCAGCAGATGTTGTTTGTTCTTGATAGAGCAGATTTTTGAGTGGGGTCTGAAGATCTCATCAGCAGCTGTATGTTTGTCTTTGATAGGGCAGATTTTTGATCTGGGGTCTGAAGACTTCATCAGCAGATATTTCTTGATCCTACATCCGAGGTCCTTATTATCAGACATTTGTTCTTGACAGAACAGAATTATGATCCTATGTATACGGTCCTATCAGATGGTTGTTCTTGGCAGATCAGATTTGTGGTCCTACACCGAGGTTTTCTTCTCATCAGTGGTTGTTGATACAGAATCTCCACAGCAGCAGTTGCCTGGATATCTTATTGCATGATTGCATTTTGCATTAGTTTGCATATTCATTTGCATTTCATTAACGTATGTCTGTGTTGCAGGTACCGTTTTCCCCGATCCAGGATTTCTTGCCTCCTATTGTATTGTTATGGGCTCTCTGAGGAAGACCGTGGCTTACAAGTTCCCTACCCCATATGTGGTTAAGCTGACTGGTTTGATAGCTCTAGCAGATGATTCTGTGAAGGATGAGTTCAGGAAATCTTACGGCAGGTTGCTCAGTTTGGTTTGCAAGCCTTCTACGTTCGAGTTGAATGGGTTGCACGCTCTGCTGCAGTTCTACGACCCTCCGCTGAGATGTTTCACTTTTCAGAACTTCGTTCTCGCGCCGACGCTAGAAGAGTATGCTGATTTGCTAGGTGTGCCTATCAAGAGGCAGATGCCTTTTGTCCACATGGATGCTGAGCCTGATCTGGCTGGTTTAGCTCCTTCACTTTATCTGGACGCCTCCGAGTTAGTTTTGACTAGTTGGAACAAGGTTCCTGGGTTTTCATTGCAGTTTCTAGTGGGTAAAGCTCAACAGTGTGCCAAGGACGGATGTTGGGACGCGTTCAATGCCATCCTCGCTCTATGCATATATGGCATTATCCTGTTCCCCAACATGCCCGATTTTGTAGACTTTGATGTGTTTCACATCTTTGCTTCAGGGAATCCAGTCCCTACCCTGATAGGAGATGTCTATCACTCAGTCCACTACAAGAATGAGAACAGGAGGGGGAAGAATGTCTCGTGCTGCGTACCCATGCTGTACAAATGGCTTGAAAGTCATCTTCCCAAGAGGGGTCCTTTTGTCTTGTCTGCAGCCACAGCTGAGTGGCCTGAGCGTCTGATGAGTTTATCTGCAGAGGATATTGATTGGTTCGACAGAGACAGGTTGGGTACTGAGGTGATCTTCAGTTGCAGCGGGTTTCCAAATGTACCTTTGATAGGTAGGAAGGGTTGTATAAACTACAATCCGTCGTTGTTGGTCCGCCAGTTCGCGTATGCTTTGAGGAGTCCGCCGAAGGATGAAGAGGTACAGGAATCTCTGTATCTCACTGGTACTCTAGAGGGGGATCTGCTGTCCAAGCTTCAGCGCGCGTGGAACAGTATCAGTAAGCGAGGAAAGCCTTTGCTGGGAAAAAGCAACAGTCAAGCCTACCCTCCGTACAGGACTTGGATCAGAGCCAGGGCCAACGCTATAGGGATGTCGTTTCCTCATGCCAAGCCAGAAAGTCCTCCAACAATCGAAGAGCCTACTACTGTGCCCATTCATCAGCATAACCAGGTATTAGCTGAGCGGGATGAATTGAAGCGGGCGAACGAAGAACTGGAGAAGGAGTTAGCTCAGCTTCGGAGTGAGAGGAACGAAGCCGTTCATTATTTCAAAAGGCAAACAGAGTTGGTGAACCAGCTAGGTACAGACCTGACTAAGCAGATGGCCGAGCGTGAACACATGGGTCAAGACTTTAGGGCTGTCAACGACGTACTGGCTACGAAGAAGCAACACTTAGACGAGGCATATCAGAGGATATCCAAGTTCAACCAGCACTGGAAGGCTTCCCTGGCCACCAGGAAGGAGCGGGAGGATAAGCTGATGCTGCAGATCTCCAAGCTGGAAGCCGAGGTGAAGGACAGTGAACAGAGGTTTGATGAAGAAACCGCCTGCAGATACGCCGCCGAAGGCCAGCTCAACAAAGCTCTTGCTAACCTGAAGGAGCGCAAGCTGACGTTTGAGTCTAAGAAGCGGAAACTGGAAGATTGCTTCGGCGAAGGAGCATGGGAAAGTTCAGTTCAGGGACTTCAGTATACCATTGTGCAGAGGGAATTGCTCGTCGAGGGGTTGCTCACTCTGCCGGATCATCCAGAGACGAAGGAGTTGTTAGAAGAGTATCGCGCCCGTGGTCGTACTTGACTAGTTGTATTCCTTTTGTTTTGATCTTTGTTGTATGCTGACCATCACCAGGCTTGTTGGCTGAGGTCACGCTGTTGATTTGTCTTGTACTCGCTGACGCTATGTACTGCCTTGATAGGCTTTCTTTATATATGAGATTGATGTTTCCATGATTGGGCTCGGACTTCTTCTTCTTATTATTATCAGCACTAGCACTAAGGCACTAGGATCGGGGGAGATCTCCCAAAAACACAGACACACGCATGCATCTGCATGAAGCATTTGCATGACGTATATTTTGTTGTTTTTCCTAACCTTTGGTGTTTGCAGGTTTTTTAGGTTTACAGGTCCCAGGTTGTTCTCGGTAACTCCAGGATTGATCGGAGACTAATTCACCGTTATCCAACTAGAGCTAATCAGACCAGGATCATGGATCAGGTGCAGACAGATGTCCAGGAGCTCCGCGAGAGGATGGATCGCTTTATGGAACTGATGCAGGTGGTCGCCAATGGTCAGAACCAGCTCAGGACTTTGGTTCAGACTTTGATCTCCAGGGTTGATAGCAACGACATACTCCATGGCGGGGCTGTGCCTACTCCTCCACCAGTTGATACTCCGCAGAATGGTGTCCCCGTGGCCGGGGGCAACGGCAGTGTTAATGGCAATGTGATGGCCAACATCGGACTCAATACGACGGGCGTCGGTAACGGGAGTCTGGGAGCTAATGTCAACATTGGGCCGGTCAACGACAATACAGGCGTCGGGAATCTGTTGGTGCCTCAACCATGGCTTGAGGATCATCAAGATGATGTGTTCTCTCAAAGGGGTGCAGAAGGGGAGCTGAATGCTGAAGCGCGGCTCAGATTCAAAGCACTGGAAGATAAAATGAGAGATATTGAGAATCAGAATACTTTGGGCGTTGATATGTCCAAGCTGGGGTTAATTGCTGATTTCAAGGTACCTCCTAAGTTCAGGGTGCCTGACTTTGAGAAATATAAGGGTACTACTTGCCCTCGTGTCCACCTCCGATCGTACTACAGGAAGATGTCTGCCTATTCAGAGGATGAGAAGTTGCTGATGCACTTCTTCCAAGATAGCCTTTCCGGACCATCCCTCGAGTGGTACATGGGTTTGGAGCCCACTAGCGTGCGCACATAGAAGGATCTCGCTGAAGCGTTTGTCCACCACTATCAGTACAATAACGACTTGGCCCCGAACCGAATTCAGCTCCAGAACCTGTCGCAAAGGAATAATGAAGGATTTAAGGAGTACGCCCAGCGGTGGCGTGAGTTGGCCGCTCGGGTTCAGCCGCCGATGGTTGAACGCGAGCTCGTGCAGATGTTTGTGGCTACCCTCCCAGGGGTCTACTATGAAAAGTTAGTCAGCGGTATGTCTGGGACGTTCTCAGCTCTCATTACCATGGGCGAGCACGTCGAGAATGGTATCAAGATCGGGAAAATTCAAGGTGAATCATCCTCAGCTGGAGGAGGTGGAAAGAAACCTTACGCTGGAAAACGACGAGAAGGCGAAGCGAGCGCTGTGACCAACGCTCGAAGGAAGGGCAAGGCCCCTCAGCAGCAGATAGCCAGTATAAATATCCCAGCAGCTCTGCAACCGCAGCAGCAGCAGCAACCGAATCAACAGGGATATAGAAAGTACTAGAATCGGGCAGCTTTGACAAATCGTCACTTTGAGGCACCGCCCATGTCGTACGCGCAACTCTTGTAGACTTTGCTTCAGCTTCAGTTGGTTCAGAAGAGGACGATGGCTCCCTTGACAGGGGCACCTCCACCGGGGTATGACGCAAATGCCACTTGCAATTTCCACACAGGGGCACCAGGCCACACAATCGAGAACTGCAAAGCCTTTAAGCACAAGGTGCAGGATTTGGTAGATGCCAAGATCATTAACTTCTCCGATAATGTGCCCAATGTCACGAAAAACCCTATGCCGAATCATAGGGGAGGCGGAGCGAACGCCATTATCGAAGAAGAGAATACAGATCTGTTGACTGATGTCAGAGACCTAAAGACGCCACTTAGCTTCGTCAAAGCTAAGTTGTTGAAGAAAGGGTTCTTTCCAGGATGCGGAGAACTATGCATGGACTGTGCTACACATTCTGATGGGTGTGAGCAGCTGGTAGAAGGAACCCAAAGTCTGATGACTGAGGGGATTCTGCAGTTTAGCCGGAAGGCTGAAAGTGTATCAGGAGAGGTCGTGTTAAAGCAAGCCGATGAAGTCGCCACCATCACCATCCCTCGCCGGCCAATAACCATTTCTGCGCCCAGACCGCCTACAATCACTATTACTAAAGCCGGGCCGATACCATTCGAGAGCACTAACGCCGTGCCGTGGTATTATGGAGCTGAAGTCTATTGCAACGGTCAGAAGTTGGAGTTGGAACCGTATGGGTCGACTGTGAAGAGTCTCGCAGGAATCAGTGGTATTACCCGCAGCGGAAGAGTATTCGCACCGCCAGAGGTCGTGGCAGAGAACGCGGTCAGAGCTGATACAGCCGATAAGGGTAAAAGCAAAGTCGTCGAAGAGGCCCCGTGTGGGGTAGAGAAAGATTTGCTTGTCAAAGATGCCGAGGAGTTTATGCGGTTGATCAAAAAGAGCGACTACAAGATTGTAGACCATCTCCATCAGACGCCTTCGAAGATTTCTATTCTCAACCTGTTGCTGTGTTCTGAAGCACACCGCAACGCGCTACTGAAGGTATTGAACGCTGCCTACGTACCGCAAGAGATATCGGTGAATCAGCTAGAAGAGGTGGTAGCCCACGTTAATGCTGGTAACGGGCTAGGTTTCACAGATTTAGAGCTGACGCCAAAAAGGAGGAATCACAACAGCGCCCTGCACATCTCGATAGAGTGTAGAGGCACGATCATGTCGCATGTCCTGGTGGACACGGGTTCGTCGCTTAATGTGCTTCCGAAGAAAGGATTAATGAAGTTGGACACTCGTGGATTGCTTTGCACGCCCAGTGATCTGGTGGTGAAAGCATTTGACGGAACTAAGCGCCACGTTTTCGGGGAGTTGACCCTGCTGATCCTAGTTGGTCCGGAAACGTTCGACACGGTCTTTTATATCATGGACATCATGTCTGCCTACAGTTGTCTCTTGGGCCGGCCATGGATCCATGCTGCTGGTGCCGTGACCTCCACGTTGCATCAAAAGCTCAAATATGCTGTCGGAGGAAGCATAGTAACCGTGTGTGGTGAGGAGGACATAATGGTGAGCCATTTGTCATCCTTTAAGTATGTTGAAATGGATGGCGAAATCCATGAAACTCTCTGCCAGGCATTCGAAGCCGTCAAAGTGAAAGAGGTAGCTCCTGTAGTCACAGAGAAGCCAGAGATGAATCTCTCCTCATTCAAAGAAGCTCGGGCCGTCGTCAAACGATCAAGCAGGATAAGTTTGGGCTGGGGTATTCTCCTGAAGTTGAAGCTTCGTCTTCTTCGTCTAGCAGTTCGTCTCGAGGTAAGGGGCCGATCCTATTTACCAGTGGCGGAGTGATTTTTGAAAGCATCAACGCGGCGTCTGAAGACAGCGGGGATAGCGATTGTGATCTCGACTCGTGGATTCAGCCAAGCAAGCCGGGCAAGGGCCTCAACAATTGGACCATCAAGGATATCATCCAGCTGACAAGTGAAGAGTAATGATTTACTTTTTTCAATCATTGTACAACCCTATGTCCTACCCGGGGCATAGCGGTTTTATTGTCAGGGCCTTGTTGGATTATGTACATGCATTTTGTTAATAAATCAAAGGCGTTTTCTTCGTACTCAAATATTGTGTTCTTTGTTATTCCTGTTTTATGTTTGTTTTGAAAAACAGTAAAATGGCAACGGGGTTTGTGCTAACCTGCATATTCTTGTTTTAAACTTAACCCTTGTTATTGCAGGATCCACATAACAGATGACATCGACTCTGGACCTTCTACGGCTCACTTCGACTTCGATTGCCCGATCTATCAAGCCGAAGAAGAGATTGATGAAGACGAAGACCTTCCTGAAGAGTTGGCCCGCTTGTTGAAATAAGAGGAAAAGGTTATTCTGCCTCATGAGGAGGAGATCGAGATCGTAAATCTGGGTTCTGAAGAGCTCGTCAGAAATGTCAGGATAGGGGCAGCGCTGCAGAATGATGCCAAGCAGAGACTGGTCGAGATGCTTCGAGAGTATAGTGACGTCTTTGCTTGGTCATACGAAGATATGCCCGGACTTGACACGGACATCGTGGTCCACCACTTGCCGCTACGAGAAGATTGCCCTCCCGTCAAGCAGAAGCTTAGGAGGACGAGACCAGATATGGCCGTTAAGATCAAAGAAGAAGTGCAGAAACAGCTCGATGCTGGCTTCCTAGCGGTCACCACTTACCCTCCGTGGGTCGCCAACATAGTGCCTGTACCGAAGAAGGACGGTAAGGTACGCATGTGCGTCGATTATCGGGATTTGAATAGGGCGAGCCCTAAAGATGATTTCCCGTTGCCTCATCTCTATGTGTTGGTCGACAACACAGCCCAGTTCTCCGTGTTTTTGTTCATGGATGGCTTCTCCGGTTACAACCAGATCAAGATGGCGCCGGAGGACATGGAGAAAACGACGTTTATCACCCCCTGGGGAACGTTTTGCTATAAGGTAATTCCCTTCGGTATGAAGAACGCAGGGGCCACTTACCAACGAGCAATGATAACTTTGTTTCATGATATGATTCATCATGAGATCAAGGTCTATGTTGATGACATGATCGCAAAGTCCCAAACGGAGGAAGAGCATCTGGTCAACTTATTGAAGCTGTTTGAGAGGCTTAGGAAGTTCAGGCTGAGGCTGAATCCTAACAAGTGCACTTTCGGAGTGCGGTCCGGAAAGTTGCTGGGGTTTATCGTTAGTGAACGAGGTATCGAGGTTGATCCTGTGAAAATAAAAGCCATTCAAGAAATGCCAGCGCCGAAAACAGAAAAAGAAGTTCGTGGTTTCTTGGGCAGAATAAACTACATTGCAAGGTTTATCTCTCAGCTCATGGCCACTTGTGAACCGATGTTCAAGCTTTTAAAGAAAGATCATGCGATTACTTGGAATGAGGATTGCCAGAAGGCATTTGACAAGATAAAGTAGTATCTCCAAGAACCTCCAATCTTGATACCCCCAGTGTCTGGACGGCCATTAATCATGTACTTGACTGTTCTTGAGAATAGTATGGGGTGTGTTCTCGGTCAGCACGACGAGACTGGACGGAAAGAGCATGCAATTTACTACTTGAGTAAAAAGTTCACTGACTGTGAATCTCGATACTCGATGCTGGAGAAGACGTGTTGTTCACTAGCCTGGGCTGCTAAACGTCTACGACAGTACATGCTCGATCACACCACTATGCTAATTTCGAAGATGGATCCGATCAAGTACGTCTTCGAGAAGCAGGCTCTTTCAGGCAGGATTTCCAGATGGCAAATGGTGTTAACGGAATATGATATTCAGTACGTGTCCCAGAAGGCCATCAAGGGAAGCGTATTGTCTGATTACCTTGCCGAACAGCCGATCAAGGATTACCAGCCGATGAAGTTTGAATTCCCTGACGAGGATATTATGTTTCTCAAAGCGAAGGATCGCGATGAGCTGTTGCCCGACGAGGGGCCAGATAGGAAATCCCAGTGGAAATTGATATTCGATGGGGCGGTTAATTCCTATGGAAGTGGCATCGGGGCTATCATCACGACTCCCCACGGATCCCACATCCCGTTTACTGCGAGACTGACGTTTCTAGTCACCAACAATGAGGCGGAGTACGAAGCCTGCATCATGGGTCTAGAAGAGGCAATTGATTTGAGAATCAAGAACCCAGACGTATATGGTGACTCAGCGCTTGTGATCAACCAGATTAAAGGGGAGTGGGAGACTCGTCAATCGAATTTGGTGTCGTACATGAATTATGCCAGAAGGCTACTTCCGTTTTTCGATCGAGTGGAACTCCATCATGTGCCCAGGGCTGAAAATCAGATGGCTGATGCCTTAGCCACGTTGGCTTCAATGTATAAAGTCAATTTTTGGAATGAGGCTCTAAGAATTGTACTATCCCGTCTTGATAGGCCGGCATTTGTCTTTGCAATCGAGGCAGCCGCTGACGGCAAGCCATGGTTCCATGACATCCAGACTTTCCTTATGACTAAGGAATATCCTGCGGGTGCGTCAACCCAGGATAAGAAGACTCTGAGGAGGCTGTCTGGAAATTTTTATCTCAATCCTGATGGAGTTCTGTATAAGAGAAACCACGATCTCGTGCTACTCAGATGTGTAGATGAGAAAGAGGCGAGTATGCTCATGGAGGAAGTCCATGAAGGCACATTTGGTACGCACGCCGGCGGGCATGCTATGATGAGAAAGATCCTGAGAGCAGGATACTACTAGCTGACGATGGAGTCGGATTGCTTCAGATTCGCGAAGAGATGTCATAAATGCCAGATTTATGCTGATAAAGTTCATGTGGCGCCGTGCCCGTTGAATGTCATGTCCTCCTCGTGGCCGTTCTCCATGTGGGGCATCGACATGATAGGCAAGATCGAGCCCACTGCATCCAACGGTCATCGTTTCATTCTGGTAGCTATCGACTACTTCACCAAGTGGGTGGAGGCAGCCTCGTAAGCTAATGTGACCAAGCAGGTGGTGGCTAAATTCATAAAGAGGGACATCATCCGTCGTTATGTAATTCTCGTGCGGATCATTACTGATAATGGTTCGAATCTGAATAACAAGATGATGAAGGAGCTGTACCAGAGCTTCAAGATTGAACACCACAACTCATCTCCTTACCGGCCGAAGATGAATGGCGCCGTCGAAGCCGCCAACAAGAACACAAAGAAGATTGTTCAGAAGATGGTTGTGACATACAAAGATTGGCACGAGATGCTGCCGTTTGCGCTGCACGGTTATCGTACGACGGTGCGTACGTCAACCGGGGCAACTCCTTTCTCCTTGGTGTAAGGTATGGATGTTGTCCTACCGTTAGAAGTGGAGATCCCTTCTTTGCGAGTTTTGGTTGATGTGAAACTCGACGAGGCAGAATGGATTACGAATCGTCTGAACCAACTCAGCCTGATGGACGAGAAAAGGTTAGCATCGATTGCGTTTGGTCGTCTGTACCAAAGCCGAATGAAGAAAGCTTATGATAAGAAGGTGCGTCCTAGAAGCTTTTAGACGGGTGATCTCGTCCTGAAGAAGATTCTTCCGCCACACTCCGATCATCGGGGCAAGTGGACTCCGAATTACGAAGGTCCGTACGTCGTCAGCAAGGTCTTCTCGGGAGGAGCTTTGTTGTTATCCACGATGGATGGTGAAGATTTTGCATCCCCGGTGAACGCGGACGCAGTTAAAAAATACTTTGCTTGAAAGTGACCCGCTGGACAAAAAAAAGAGAGTCCAGGCAAAAAAGGGGCATCCCGGCGAACCAAAAACAGAATAAAAGGTTAGGGCAAAAATTAGGGATATATTGAAAAAATGTACACCCGCGAAGTCGAAAACCTACACTGGGCGGCTTTGGCAAAAAAGGGTATCCCGGTGAACTGAAAACCCGTAAAGGGCGGTTCACGCAAAAGTTAGGGATTTGAATAAGCAAATGGCTGCGTTCCGCGTGTGGACTTTCTTTGTTTAGTGGTTTGGAGGACCTGAAGGCCGTTCATCTGAATCAATCTCTTCTGAAGCTGAAGCGTCGGAGAAGTATCGAAGTCGAGTGGGTCTTAGAGGGATCAACTCATGGTGTTTGTCTACGCCTCGTTGCCGACATTTGTATATACTGATGTATATTTATGTTTTATTTTGCGCGGCTTCCTCATTCCAGGAGCTTGCCTCTATTGTAAAACATTTTTACCCATTCAGGGGTTCGTTATCAATAAAATGCATACTATTCAGCAATTCTGTTTGTCTGTTTAGCATTTACCTGTTTTGTTTGCGGAAAAAACGCCGATGTTTTTGATAAAATGCGCATACATAAACTTACTGGCCTAGGCCACTGATTGTTGAAACAATTAATTAATTGAATATTGTCACGAGACAATAACCTTGATAGGCCCCTTTGAGAAGGGTATCTTGTCTGTTTGGTTGTGTTGTTACAGGTGTAGCATATTCCAGACAGTGCACCGTGCGCATCCCCGAAGCAGGATGATTCCTCCTTCTCCAGCAGAGTTCAGTAGCTTCTCCTCGCAGAGTCTGAACGCAAGATCGTGAGCATTGATATGTCTCCCCAGGTAGAGATGATTCTCTCCCCAAGCAGATGCGTCCTGAAGGAACGTCATCTCCCTCAGCTGAGTCAGGCGCCGAAGCTCGTGCTCACCCCCCAGCACCGGGTCACAAGTGCAGGTTCGTAGGAAACTATTCGTACGTCGAAGTATGCAGCAACTGATGGTGCCATACTGAAGTCTCCAGCGGAATTGAGATTCCCCACCAGAGTTGTACTCTCCCCCGAAGTCGGATGATTCTTTCTTCCCCAGCGGAATTGAAATTCCTCCTCAGAGTCGTACCCTCTCCAGTGAAGCAGTTGGGACCATGATTGGATTTCCCCAGCCGAGCGTTGAACAGCTGATGCTGTATTTTCCCCCAGAGTCGTACTCTCTAGAGAAGCAGTATGATTTCTCCTTCCTCAGCCGAGTTTGCAGACACCCCAAGAGAGTCGAATCCTTGGAAGTTGTTCAGACCATGATTGGTTTTTTCCCCAGTAGAGTGTTGAACAGCTGAAGTTGTTTCCCCACATAGATCTTATCCCCAGAAGAGTAGCCAAGACGGCCATGCAGTTTATTCTCGCGATTGACATCGCTTTCCTTCAGCAGGTCCAGGTTCTCGTAGAGCTTCGTTCCCCTGCAGTAGTCAACTGAAGATGTTTCCCCTGCAGCAGTCAACTGAGGTTGTGTCCCCTGCGGAGTCCAATTGATATTGGCGTGACCATGTTCTCCTCAGCAGGATGATTCCTCTATCGGAGTAGTTCTTTCTCCTCGACAAGAGGATTCCCCCTCAGCATTTATTTTGCTGACGGGATTGCATCATTGTGCATGATTGCATAACATTTATCATAAACGCATAGCATTTCCACCGTGTGGAGCATTGTGCCACTGCCGAAGCATATGCATATCAAACATGATCTAGGTTGCTATCGTTCTTGTTTTGCAGATGTTCCGCCGCAGAATCGACTGCTCAGGATGACTCCTGACATTCTCCCCGACGAAGTCGCTTGCTCAAGATGATTCTTGAGATCCCCAGCGAAGTCTTCAGTTCAAGATGATTCTTGAATTCCTCATCAGGGTCATTTGCTTAAGATGATTCTTAAGCTCCCCAGTAATGTCCCCAGTGAAGGTTGCCCAGGATGATTCCTGAAGCCCCAAGAGAGCCGAATCCTTGGAAGCTGCTCAAGCCATGATTGGTTTGTCCCCAGCAAGAGTTGCCCAGGATGATTCCTGAAATCCCCAACAGAGTGTTCGCTCAGGATGATTCTTGAAGTCTCCAGAATGGTTATCGGTTCAAGATGATTCTTGAAGGTCCCCGATGGAGTTATTTGTCCAAGATGATTCTTGAAGTCCTCAGCAGAGTTGATTCATCCAGAATGATTTCTGGACCCCCGGAGCGGAGTTACTTGATAGTTCTCCAAATTCCCCAGCGGCGAAGCGTCCTCGCCAGCAGGTTTTCTAACGGCGAAGTTGAAATCTCCCTTGAAGACTCCATGATTGAAGTCTGACCGTGTTAATGAAGCAGTTCTCTCAGCTGATGCGGAGTGCCTGATGGCAGTGGTTTAGATATTCCCAGTTGGCTCATGATTGACCAAGAATTCTATTCCCGACTTGCTGATGAAGTCTGGCTGATGCCCGACAGTAATGCGGAGTGCCTGACAGCATGATCAACCTGATGGTTGAAGTCCAGCTGAAGCCCGACAATTCCTTTGGAATGCCTGATGGCATGGTCAACCTGATGGTTGAAGTCCAGTTGATGCCCGACAGTGTTCTTTGAATGCCTGATGGCATGATCGACTATGTATTACCGGTTACCATGTGACCAATTCCCCAATGGATTTCCTTCATCTTGACGGCGAGGTCAGTTTATCTTGAGTTCTCCAGCGGCGATGTTGGACGTGGGTTTCTGGCGGCGATGTCAGATGATGTCAATTCTCCAGCGACGATGTTGGATGTTTGCTTCTGGCGGCGATGTCAGGCGATTCTTAGTTTTCCAGCGGCGATGTTGGATGTTTGTCTATGACGGCGATGTCAAATCCTTTGTAGCTCCAGCGGCAATATTGGATGTTTGTGTTTGACGGCGAGGTCAGATTTGGTTGAGTACTTGACGGCGATGTCGGGTGTTTCCCAGAGTTACAATTTGTTTCTGGCGGCGATGTCAGGTTCTTCAGTTCTCCAGTGGCGATGTTGGATGTTTGTTGACGGCGATGTCAAACTCTTTAGCTTCTCCAGTGGCGATGTTGGATGTTTGTTGACGGCGATGTCAAACTCTTTAGCTTCCCCAGCGGCGATGTTGGATGTTTGTTGTCCGACGACGATGTCAGATTCTTTGTTTCTCCAGCGGCGATGTTGTGTGTTTTGTTTCCGACGGTGATGTCAGATTCTTTGTTTCTCCAGCGGCGATGTTGGGTGTTTTGTTTCTGGCGGCGATGTTAGGTGATTCAGTTCTCCAGCGGCGATGTTGGGTGTTTCTAAGTTGATTTAGTTTTCCAGCGGCGATGTTAGGTGTTTTGTTTCCGACGGCGATGTCAGATTCTTCAGTTTTCCAGCGACGATGTTGGGTATGTATGATTCTTCAGTTTTCCAGCGGCGATGTTGGGTATGTCAGATTCTTTAGTTTTCCAGCGGCGATGTTGGGTGTTTTGATTGTCCGACGGCGATGTCAGATCAGTATGTCTTCAGCTAGTTGTCGTGCAGCTACTATTCCAGTTCGAAGATTTGTTCCCACCAGAGTACCGTGTGCTCGTGCTGTTGGCAAATTTCTGGGTTTATCGATATTCAACCGTCTCACACCTTGATTGGCTGAGAGCCGTTCGCTCCTCACCCAGTCGGGTTCAAGCCGTTTGAATAGGGGCAGCTGTTGCACCCCAAAACTTGACCAACATTTATTTATCCATCAAGAGTTGTATGAGACTTTGAAGCTAGCCAAGGAGGTTATTCAAATGTTCAAAGGTTGATACCTTTGTCAGAGAACTCAAGAGATCCTCAGAGATTGGTTGAAACCAAGGTTGTGTGCCTCATAACTTGAGAGTTGTGGGAGCTCCTCAGATGATTCTGAGACTATGAGGATGAACTTGAAGCTTTGAGAAAGCTTATGAGATGTCTTGAAAGCCATCATGAAGCCTAGAGAGGTCATTGTACAAGAATTCAGAAGATTCAGCCATGAGTGGTGGGATTAGGGTTTGACTGGGTCAACCCTAGGTCAACTGATGATTTGGAGAGGGTTGAGACCTAATCCAAGAGCCATGTGATCATGGAATGATGTATTGAGATGTTATAAGGATTATTCCTAGACCAACTCATCATTATTGAGGAGTTTAAGAAGTTTTAAGCTAGGGTTTCTAAGGATTGACAGTGTAAAATCCCCTAGTTTGATCCCTATCTTCCAGACAGTTTTAGCTCAAGATGTGATTGTCATCTCATCTTCCCCACAACATGAATGTTGTAGAGCTTGTTCTTAGCTTTAATTTGAGTAGTATAAGTCCTTGATAGGATTTATGTAGTTCAAGTTATGACTTTGACAAATTACAGGTCATCTGAGGTATGTGAATCTGGGTCCTTGAAAGTCACCCAACTTGCAGACAACTTTTGCCCTAGTAGGATGATTCCTATGGATTCTTGGTCAACATGAATGTTGAAGAGCATCTTCTTATATTTCTAGAGAGTACTAGAAGTACTTGATAGGATTTGTAGAACTCAACTTATGGCTTTGACAAGCCAAGGGCATTTTGGTCATTTGGAGGTTATAGGTCATTTCAAGCATAAGGCCATATCTCCTAGTTCCAAGCTTCAAATGGAAAAATCTTCAACATCAAACTTGCTTAGAATGATGTTTTAAGGCTAGTAGCGAGTTCATGAGATGTTGAAAAGGCTCATATCAAAAAGTGATAAAAATGGCCTAAAAATGAGGCATAAGTTAAATAAGTTGAATTTGAAAAATGGAAATCCCAAGTTATAAGTCCAAACCATGTCATGTAATAGGTCATTTTGACTCCAAATGACATTCTAAGAACAATGGTTCAGCCACAATTTTGATTTGAGGCTTGCATCATAGGGCTGCTTTGGAATTTGATTACTTGCATCTTAAGGTACCAAACCAAAACAAGGCTAAACTCAATAAATAAGGAAGTTATGCATTGTATCTCATCTTAAATCTCATGTGGGGATAAATTCAAGTCAGAAACCAAAGTTACAAGGGATATGGCATGAGATACCATGTAAGGAGAATGAGAAATCAAAATACCATGACATGAAAACTTCAATTTCTCATTGGATTGTTCTAAGGGGTTCTAGATGATTCTAAACCACTCTATAAGATGATTGTAACTTGCTCAGATGCAAGGTTGGTGTTAATTGGTGTAGAGAAGAGAGAGTGAGATCCAAAATCTTCCATTGCAAGTCACATTCAATTTCTTCATTCTTCTTCATTGCCATCCCTTTTTTCTTCACAAACCTTTTCCATAGATCCTTCTGAGTGTGTGCATGCTGAATTGAAGCTCCATTGATGGAAGATTGAAGGTGTTCCAATTGAATTTGCAAGAAGGCAATTACCATCGAATCTTGAAGTACAAGCTCTCTCCCTCAGAATTTTTGCAAACAGTAGAAGTTTCATCATCCAAGGATTATTCTTGAAGAGTTTCAAGCCTTGAAAGCAAGGATTTCATCATCTACCATATCAAGAAGCCAGGTTTGCAAAATCTCTTTCACCTCATAATCTAGGCATGGTTAGGTTAAGTTATTAGTGTAGAATTGTTAGAGACAACTAGGTGATCAATTCTGAAGAGTTTGAAAGCATTTGATGAAGTTTCAGTGATGGATACCATTTCTTGATGGAGTAAGAACTAGTGATATAGTGATTTTCAATGCTAGATTGATAGCTTGTTTTAATCAGTGGAATGTGAGGATCATTTTGATATAAAGAAATCTAAGTTTGGTTGAGGTCGAGTATGGATCATATTTTGAGATTAAGTTGGTTGCACCATCGGGTTGCATGCTAGAGGCTTTTTCAATGAAAACCAAGGCTAGGATCATGATCAGGGTGAAAAATGGATCAACTTAGGGTTTTAAACGGTTGAATTTGATGCTGAAATGAAGGAGCACGAGTTGGTGGAAGTTGAGTGCATGGAAGCTGTGTTTTAATGGAGTTTCTGAAAACCCTAGGTTGGGTGAGGAAGACGAAGTCTCGTCCCTTGGATGATTGCTTGACTTTTTGACTTTTCCATGATCCAACGCGCCACATTTGATTTCAGTTTTGGGAGGGAATCAGAAATGCAATGAAACGCCGTGTTTCATTAAAAGGAAGTCTGGGCTTTAGTGGATCCAATTTCTATCAACACCCCCAAGTGAGGCCCAATGGCATAATGAATTGATTTTCTTTGATATTTGCACCGAATCTTTATCAATTTATTTATGTTTATTCATTGTTTTTTCTGATTTTAATTGGGCCCAGGCGCTTTACTTTCTGCACCCCACGTTTTGAGCCCATCAATAAAATGAACTGTGTATTGTTACTATCTGCACCCATGCTTCATTTTTCATTTTATTTTTATTCCATTTTATTCCAAACTTTAGAAATTCATATTAAATGGAAAAATAATGTTTCTTTCATGGGAGTTTTTTCTCCACTTCATATTTTTGTCTAGAAAAATATAAAATAAAAACATTTTCCATATCATGCATTTTGATATTTTTTGCATATTTTCCATTTTAATTGCATATTATTTCTTTTGTGTTGATATATGATTTTGTAGAATTTAGTTTAGGTAGCTCCCTTAGTATTTTTAGGTCATTCTTTTTAGGATAGTTACATATATGTTTTAGCCTCCCCCTGGATTTATTCCATATTTTTGTGATGATTTTTAGGTTAGTTTTGATTAGTTGATTCTAGGTTGTGTAGAATTAGGTTAAACTTCAACATAGGTCCATAATAACTTTAGATTTTTGAGTTTTAGGACAATTTAGACTATGGGACATATATGGGTGTTAAGGGTAGGTATGTAAGATCCCTTAGAAATTATATTAGGATTTAATATAGTAGTATACTATTTTTAGTTGATTTTTGTATTGGTTGATTGTTTGTGCTGCCTTTAGGGCATGTTTGCTTTTGTTTGCTTTGCTTTGTGGGCTTGGAGAGCTTGATCTTGTTCTAAGGAGCATTGAGGAGCATAGTAGAAGCCTTGAATATGGATTGAGGAGCTTTATCTTCTTTTCTTTTTGTTGTTTTAGGGTTAGGGATTAGGAAGAGTTTAGACTTAGATAACTTCTTTCTTAAACATGGATGGTATCTATCACCTCCATTCCTCCCTGTGATTCAAAGTCCTTACCTGGTATACACCTCTCTCCTTTGGAGGGATAAGTGAGGTACCTAGGAAGTAGAACTTTTGAGGGAACCATTCCTTTGATGTTGAACCCTTATAGGTCACCCTTGGTGGTCAAATAAGCAGTTCAATATCCCCTAGCTTATCCAGCAAGTGATTTCTCTGGTTTGATTGTCTTGAGAGATGTTGAGCTTGAGTTTGAAGATGAAGACTTCATTGAAGAGTGTTGAAGAGGATGAATCCTTGAGTATCTCCATTCCAGCTGAAGCATGAGGAGCAACAAGAGCAAGTTGATAGTTGGAGATCCCTGAAGATAGTGAAGCCTGAAGGTGGAGCTGATCAAGAAGCTGAAGCTTAAGGGAGAAGATAAGTTGAAACTTATGTTGAAGGGTTGAAACCTGGAAAAGAAATTGATATGTGTCAAGAGTGATTGAAGTCTGAAGACTGGATTGCTGTTGGAAGAGATGAAGCTTGGAGTTGAGAGAGGAGTTGGTCAGCTTTCCTCTGTTTTTCTTTTCTGTATTGCTGTGTTTTGTTTGACTTGTTTGATGCATTAGAATAAGTTCATATCTAGAATAGGTAGAATCTAGGAGCATGATTGCACTAGAGGTTGAGTTGCTCCCTCTGCTTGTATTGTTATTGTATGGCTTTGCTTGCGGGTATTCGGTAGAGCCCAGCTCCCTTGCCCATGTGGTTTGTTTGCCTGATGGCATTTTATTTCATTTTATCTGTATGATTGCAGTTTACTGTTATTGCTTGATAGCATGTTGTTTATCTTTCAGTATGATTACTGTTATCCATTCTGGCTTGAGGTTGAGATGAGCTTGTGGAGGCTGAAGCCCCACACACATTTCCTCCCTCACTTGCATTGCATGCATTTTACTGTTAAGCTGATGCTTTGTCTGTTTTGGGGTATCATTGACATGATCCCTTAGGACTCTCATTTCCTTTGATAAGGACTTGATGATAGAATTTTAGGTTGAAACCTATGCATGACAACTTCTAGGAGTTCCCTGTTCAAACCTCAACCATAGGATGAATCCATGGCATGATAACAGTAGGACTTGATAGTCTCCCTCCTAGTTGGGCCTGTTCTCTTCTCATCTCAAAACAGTTTAAGATACAGTAATCATGAATGATTTTATTCGTACGTTACGAGCCTTAAGCTATCTGAGAAAGGATTGTGGGAGAGTTTCTTTTCCACAGTCTGGATGTTTAGTATGGTACCCTTTGGGTGACATGCGACGCATTCACTCTCAGGTCATAGTCTCTAGTGCGATTGAAATCGCAAACACAATTAAAAACACTTCTTTCGTAAAAGACAGGAAATAAACTGTAGTTTCCCGAACTACGTGAGCTCTGATCTCTCATGCCTGTTGAGAGTACGTAGGCACAAGATGGAGATGTCTTGGCGAGCTACCTTCCCCCATAACCCTTCGTAGGCCGAACTACATTGACTCTGATTTCTCATTCTCTGATGAGAATACGTAGGCATAAAGCGCGACGCTTTGCTGAGTCATTTTTCTTTTCTGTTTCAGCCAGCCTTGATAGGTAGATAGAATAAAACCAACCCGTCCAAGTAAACACAATAAGCGAGGATCCCGTCGAGTACGACGGACGTGAGGGGTGCTAATACCTTCCCCTTGCGTAACCGACTCCCGAATCCAGACAACGGTTGCGATGACCTTGTCTTACCTTTTTTCGTCAGGTTTTTCCGATCGTTTCCTTTCCTGCTCTGAGGGATAAATAACGAAAGGTGGTGACTCTTCTGTCATGCCGGCACCTTATTTTCGCGCAAGCGACATAAGTGATTGAAGATTACTCTGAGAAGCTGAAGCTTGCAGTAAGAGAAGACCAAGTTGAGACTGGTAAAGCAAAGAGAGCTTGAGATCTTGAAGACTAAGTTGATACTTAGGAAGAGGATTCAATTGAGATTGACTGAAGAGCTGAAGCTTGAAGAACAAAGGATAAGTTGATACTTACTTTGAAGCTTGGAGATCCTGAAGGAATCAAGTTGATACTTGTGGTTAAGAGTGAAGCCTGAAGGTGGAACTGATTAAGGAGCTGAAGCTTAGAGAAGAGAGAATAAGTTGAAACTTATGTTGAAGGGTTGAAACCTGGAGAAGCAAATTGACATTTGTCTAGAGTGATTGAGGTCTGAAGACTAAGTTGCTGTTGGAAGAGCTGAAGCTTGGAGTTGAGAGAGGAGTTGATCTGCTTTCTTTTCTGCTTTCTTTTCTGTTTTCTTTTCTGTATTGATGTGCCTTGTTTGACTTGCTTGATGCATTAGAATAAGTTCATATCTAGACTAGGTAGAATCTAGGAGCATGATTGCACTAGAGGTTGAGTTGCTCCCTCTGCTTGTACTGTTACTGTATGGCTTTGCTTGCGGGTATTCGGTAGAGCCCTGCTCCCTTGCCCATGTGGTTTGTTTTGCTTGATAGTATGATTTTATTCCTTCTGTATGATTGCAGTCTCCTGTATTTTGCTTGATAGCATGTTTTATTTCAGTATGATTACTGTTATTCATTCTGGCTTGAGGTTGAGATGAGCTTGTGGAGGCCGATGCCCCACACACATTTCCTTTCTCACTTGCATTGCATGCATTTTACTGTATATCTGTTTACTGTTTGAGCTGATGCTTTATCTGTTTCTGTGTATCATTGATATGATCCCTTAGGACTCTCATTTCCTTTG
Organism: Lathyrus sativus; assembly: GCA_963859935.3. Taxonomy (NCBI): domain Eukaryota; kingdom Viridiplantae; phylum Streptophyta; class Magnoliopsida; order Fabales; family Fabaceae; genus Lathyrus; species Lathyrus sativus. Next base: position 256,991,145 of record OZ012736.1, on the reverse strand, counting down.
ATAAGGAATGGATGATAGAACTTTAGGTTGAAACCTATGCATGATAACTTCTAGGAGTTCCCTGTTTCAAACCTCAACCATAGGATGAATCCTTGGCATGACAACATTAGGACTTGATAGTCTCCCTTTAGTTGGGCTTGTTCTCTTCTCATCTCAAAACAGCTTAAGATACAGTAATCATGAATGGTTTCTTTCGTACGTTACGAGCCTTAAGCTATCTGAGAAAGGATTGTGGGAGAGTTTCTTTTCCACAGTCTGTATGTTTAGTATGGTACCCTTTGGGTGACATGCGACGCATTCACTCTTAGGTCATAGTCTCTAGTGCGATTGAGATTGCAAAAACAATAAAAAACACTTCTTCCGTAAAAGACAAAAAATAATGCGTAGTGTCCCGAACTACGTAAGCTCTGATCTCTCATACCTGTTGAGAGTACGTAGGCACAATTCTGATGTATTGGCGAGCTACCTTCCCCATAACCCGTCGTAGGTCGAACTACGTTGACTCTGATTTCTCGTTCTCTGATGAGAATACGTAGGCATAAAGTGCGAATCTTTGCCGAGTCATTTTCTTTTCTGTTTTAAGCCAGCCTTGATAGGTAGATAGATAAAACCAACCCGTCCAGTAAACACAACAAGCGTGGATCCCGTCGAGTACGACGGACATAAGGGGTGCTAATACCTTCCCCTTGCGTAACCGACTCCCGAACCCAGACAACGGTTGCGACGACCTTGTCTTATTCCTTTTCGTCAGGTTTTTTCCGATCGTTTCCTTCCCCGTTCTGAGGGATAAATAACGAAAGGTGGGGACTCTTCTGTTGTGCCGGCACCTTATTTTCGCGAAAGCGACAGTCTGGATACCAAACGAAACTGACCGGAGCCTGAACGCTCAACGTAATAACCTGAGTCTAGATACCCAACGAAACTGACCGGAGCCTGAATGCTCAACGTAATAACCAGAGTCTGGATACCCAACAAAACTGACTGGAGCCTGAATGCTCAACGTAATAACCTGAATCTGGATACCCAACGAAACTGACCGGAGCCTGAACGCTCAATGTAATAACCGGAGTCTGGATACCCAACAAAACTGACCGGAGCCTGAACGCTCAATGTAAAAACCGGAGTCTGGATACACAACGAAGCTGACCAGAGCCTGAACGCTCAACGTAATAACGGGAGTCTAGATAAACAACGAAACTGACCAGAGCCTGAACGCTCAACGTAATAACCGGAGTATGGATACCCAACGAAACTGAACGGAGCCTGAACGCTCAACGTAATAACCGGAGTCTAGATACTCAACGAAACTGACCGGGCCCTGAACGCACAACGTAATAACTGGAGTCTGGATGCTCAACGAAAATGAATGGAGCCTGAACGCTCAACGTAATAACCGGAGTCTGGATACCCAACGAAACTGACCGAAGCCTGAATGCTCAAGATAATAACCGAAGTCTGGATACCCAATGAAACTGATCGGATCCTGAACGCTCAACGTAATAACCGGAGTCAGGATACCAAACAAAATTGACCGGAGCCTCAACGCTTAAAATAATAACCGGAGTCTAGATACCGAACGAAACTGACCGGAGCCTGAACGCCTAACGTAATAACCAGAGTCTGGATATGCAACGAAACTGACCGGACCCTGAACGCTCAACGTAATAACCGGAGTCTGGATACCCAACAAAACTGACCGAAGCCTGAATGCTCAACGTAATAACCGAAGTCTGGATACCAAACGAAAAGGACCGGAGCCTGAACAATCAACATAATACCCGGAGTCTGGATACCCAACGAAATTGACCAGAGCCTGAACGCTCAACATAATAACCGGAGTCTGGATACCCAACAAAACTGATCGGAGCCTGAACGCTCAACGTTATAACCGGAGTCTGGATACCCAACGAAACTGACCGGAGCCTGAACGCTCAACGTAATAACCGGAGTCTGGATACGCAACGAAACTGACCGGAGCCTGAACGCTCAACGTAATAACCGGAGTCTGGATACCCAACGAAATTGACCGGAGCCTGAACGCTCAACGTAATAACCGGAGTCTGGATACCCAACGAAATTGACCGGAGCCTGAACGCTCAACGTAATAACCGGAGTCTGGATACCCAACGAAATTGACCGGATCCTGAAGGCTCAACGTAATAACCGGAATCTGGATACTCAACGAAATTGACCGGAGCCTGAACACTTAACGTAATAACCAGAGTCTGGATACTCAACGAAACTGACTGGAGCCTGAACGATCAACGTAATAACCGGTGTCTGGATACACAACGAAATTGACCGGAGCCTGATCGTTCAATGTAATAACCGGAGTCTGGATACACAACGAAACTGACCGGAGCCTGAACGCTCAACGTAATAACCGGAGTCTGGATACCCAACAAAACTGACCGGAGCCTGCTCGCTCAACGTAATAATCGGAGTCTGGATACCCAACAAAACTGACCAGAGCCTGAATGCTACACGTAAAAACCGGGGTCTGGATACCCAACAAAACTGACCGGAGCCTGAACGCTCAACGTAATAACCGAAGTCTGGATACCAAACGAAACTAACCGGAGCCTGAACGCTCAACGTAATAACCTGAGTCTGGATACCCAACGAAACTGACCGGAGCCTGAATGCTCAACGTAATAACCGGAGTCTGGATAACCAACAAAATTGACCGGAGCATGAACGCTCAATGTAATAACCAGAGTCTGGATACCCAACAAAACTGACCGGAGCCTGAACGCTCAATGTATAAACCGGAGTCTGGATACCCAACGAAGCTGACCAGAGCCTGAACGCTCAACGTAATAACGGGAGTCTAGATAAACAACGAAACTGACCAGAGCCTGAACGCTCAACGTAATAACCGGAGTATGGATACCCAACAAAACTGAACGAAGCCTGAACGCTCAACGTAATAACCGGAGTCTGGATACCCAACGAAATTGACCGGAGCCTGAAGGCTCAACGTAATAACCGGAATCTGGATACTCAACGAAACTGACCGGAGCCTGAACACTCAACGTAATAACCGGGTCTGGATACTCAACGAAACTGACTGGAGCCTGAACGATCAACGTAATAACAGGTGTCTGGATACACAACGAAATTGACCGGAGCCTGATCGTTGAATGTAATAACCGGAGTCTGGATACACAACGAAACTGACCGGAGCCTGAATGCTCAACGTAATAACCGGAGTCTAGATACCCAACGAAACTGACCGGAGCCTAAACGCTCAACGTAATAACCGGAGTCTGGATACCCAACGAAACTGACCGGAGCCTGCTCGCTCAACGTAATAATCGGAGTCTGGATACCCAACAAAACTGACTAGAGCCTGAACGCTCAACGTAAAAACCGGAGTCTGGATACCCAACAAAACTGTCCGGAGCCTGAACGCTCAACGTAATAACCGAAGCCTGGATACCAAACGAAACTGACCGGAGCCTGAACGCTCAACGTGATAACCTGAGTCTGGATACCCAACGAAACTGACCGGAGCCTGAATGCTCAACGTAATAACCGGAGTCTGGATACCCAACAAAATTGACCGGAGCCTGAACGCTCAATGTAAAAACCGGAGTCTGGATATCCAAAGAAACTGACCGGAGCCTGAACGCTCAACGTAATAACGGGAGTCCGGATACACAACGAAACTGACCGGAGCCTGAACGCTCAACATAATAACGGGAGTCTGGATACCCAACGAAACTGAACAGAGCCTGAACGCTCAACGTAATAACCAGAGTCTAGATACTCAACGAAACTGACCGGACCCTGAACGCACAAAGTAATAACTAGAGTTTGGATGCTTAACAAAAATAACCGGAGCCTGAACGCTCAACGTAATAACCAGAGTCTGGATACCCAACGAAACTGACCGCAGTCTGAATGCTCAAGATAATAACCGAAGAATGGATACCCAATGAAACTGACCGGAGCCTGAACATTCAACGTAATAACCGGAGTCAGGATACCAAACGAAAATGACCGGAGCCTGAACGCTTAAAATAAAAACCGGAGTCTAGATACCGAACGAAACTGACTGGAGCCTGAACGCCTAACGTAATAACCAGAGTCTGGATATTCAACGAAACTGACCGGACCCTAATCGCTCAACGTAATAACCGGAGTCTGGATACCCAACGAAACTAACCGGAGCCTGAACGCTGAACGTAATAACCGGAGTCTGGATACCCAACGAGATTGACCGGAGCCTGAACACTCAACGTAATAACCGGAGTCTGGATACCCAACGAAATTGACCGGAGCCTGTAGGCTCAACGTAATAACCGGAATCTGGATACTCAACGAAACTGACCGGAGCCTGAACACTCAACGTAATAACCGGAGTCTGGATACTCAACGAAACTGACTGGAGCCTGAACGATCAACGTAATAACCGGTGTCTAGATACACAACGAAATTGATCGGAGCCTGATCGTTCAACGTAATAACCAGAGTCTGGATACACAACGAAACTGACCGGAGCCTGAACGCTCAACGTAATAACCGGAGTCTAGATACCCAACGAAACTGACCGGAGCCTAAACGCTCAACGTAATAACCGGATTCTGGATACCCAACGAAACTGACCGGAGCCTGCTCGCTCAACGTAATAATCGGAGTCTGGATACCCAACAAAACTGACCAGAGCCTGAACGCTCAACGTAAAAACCCGAGTCTGGATACCCAACAAAACTGACTGGAGCCTGAACGCTCAACGTAATAACCGAAGTCTGGATACCAAATGAAACTGACCGGAGCCTGAACGCTCAACGTAAAAACCTGAGTCTGGATACCCAACGAAACTGACCGGAGCCTGAATGCTCAACGTAATAACCGGAGTCTGGATACCCAACAAAACTGACCGGAGCCTGAACGCTCAATGTAAAAACCGGAGTCTGGATACCCAAAGAAACTGACCGGAGCCTGAACGCTCAACGTAATAACGGGAGTCCGGATACACAACGAAACTAACCGGAGCCTGAACGCTCAACGTAATAACGGGAGTCAGGATACCCAACGAAACTGAACGGAGCCTGAACGCTCAACGTAATAACCAGAGTCTAGATACTCAACGAAACTGACCGGACCCTGAAGGCACAAAGTAATAACTAGAGTTTGGATGCTCAACGAAAATAACCGGAGCCTGAACGCTCAACGTAATAACCAGAGTCTGGATACCCAACGAAACTGACCGCAGTCTGAATGCTCAAGATAATAACCGAAGTCTGGATACCCAATGAAACTGACCGGAGCCTGAATGCTCAACGTTATAACCGGAGTCATGATACCAAACGAAAATGACCGGAGCCTGAACGCTTAAAATAATAACCGGAGTCTAGATACCGAACGAAACTGACCGGAGCTTGAACGCCTAACATAATAACCAGAGTCTGGATATGCAACGAAACTGACCGGACCCTGATCGCTCAACGTAATAACCAGAGTCTCGATACCCAACGAAACTGACCGGAGCCTGAACGCTCAACGTAATAACCGGAGTCTGGATACCCAATGAAACTGACCGGAGCCTAAACGCTCAACGTAATTGTTGGTGTAAGCCCTAGAGGCCAATACTTTTTGGTACTTGTATCGGATTATTCGTTTAATAATAAAAGGTATTTCTTTATTATGTTTGTCTTTCAGAATAATAAAGTCCCTAGAATAGTTAGTCTGTTTAATGAAATGTTAAGTGTGACTTAATCATGAGATCCCATTAAACATAAAGACATTATTCTTAAAATATCCGTAGTCAAGCTTTATTGCAAAGTGGGATAACATTAAAAGCATTGAGACTATTATGAAGATAGACTGATGATCACATCTCATGGATCATGGATAAAGAGTTATCAAGTCTTGACATAGGTATAAATATTAGGAGTAATATTTATACCGGATTGACCCGCTATGAGAATACTACATAGTATGTTATGCAAAGTGTCATAAGTTATTCTCATGGTGATAATGGTGTATTACCACCCTTCGACCTGAAACCACTATGGACCCTAGATGTAGAGTCGGGTGCTTTATTGCTGATCAAACATTATTCGTAACTGGATGATCATAAAGACAGTTGATGGGCACTCCACGAAGCATGCTGAGGGACATGAGTGTCCTAGATGGAATTTGCCAATCCTGCATAACAGGAGAAATGTCTAAGGGCCCAATATTGAACTGGACAAGGATGACACAGAGTATGCCTTGTGTTCAATATAGACATAGGGGCAAAAGGGTAATTGTACAAACATATATTATCACGAAAAAGGTTTTGTCAGATCACATGACATTTTTCGTGACTTGGGTAGCAGTGATGTGTTGCTAGATACCGCTTACTGTTTATTATGTTAAATATATAATTTAATATAATTACCAACGTTACGAAATCCTACAGGGTCACACACATAAGGACAGTTTGATGAGAGATAGAGAAATCAAAGGAACACCGTAAGGTACGGTGCACTTAAGTGAAAATAGAAATTCGGATAATATAATAATAATTATTGTTATTTTATAATGGTTATAAAATAATAATAAAATAAATATATTTATTATAATAATAGTTATTATAATAATATATAATATTATTATGGATCATGTGAATTAGGGTTTTAGCCCGCAGCCCACAAGAGAGTCTATAAAAGGAACCCTTGTGATGAAGCTTTCACTTGATGCAATTTCGTTTTGATTCTCTTTTCTCACTCAAATAATTCCGTTCGTAAGCAGCTAGCACTGTGACCGGAAGCTGTTCGTGTGGACTGAGTAGAGGCGTTGCACCTCATCAATGCTTATGATCGCTGCATCAAAGATCTGAATCGCCACAAAGAGGTAACGATTCTATCACTGACCATGCTCATTCGTGAGGATCACTAAAGGAAAATTTTTGTTTTCCGCTGCGTTTAGATCGCAATTTTCCTTCAGTAATAACCGGAGTCTGGATACCCAACGAAATTGACCGGAGCCTGAAGGCTCAAGGTAATAACCGGAATCTGGATACTCAACGAAACTGACCGGAGCCTGAACACTCAACGTAATAACCGGAGTCTGGATACTCAACGAAACTGACTAGAGCCTGAACGATCAACGTAATAACCGGTGTCTGGATACACGACGAAATTGACCGGAGCCTGATCGTTTAATGTAATAACCGGAGTCTGAATACACAACGAAACTGACCGGAGCCTGAACACTCAACGTAATAACCGGAGTCTAGATACCCAACGAAACTGACCGGAGCCTAAACGCTCAACGTAATAACCGGAGTCTGGATACCCAACGAAACTGTCCGGAGCCTGCTCGCTCAACGTAATAATCTGAGTCTGGATACCCAACAAAACTGACCAGAGCCTGAACGCTCAACGTAAAAACCGGAGTCTGGATACCCAACAAAACTGACCGGAGCCTGAACGCTCAACGTAATAACCGAAGTCTGGATACCAAACGAAACTGACCGGAGCCTGAACGCTCAACGTAATAACCTGAGTCTGGATACCCAACGAAACTGACCGGAGCCTGAATGCTCAACGTAATAACCGGAGTCTGGATACCCAACAAAATTGACCGGAGCCTGAACGCTCAATGTAAAAACCGGAGTCTGGATACCCAAAGAAACTGACCGGAGCCTGAACGCTCAACGTAATAACGGGAGTCCGGATACACAACGAAACTGACCGGAGCCTGAACGCTCAACATAATAACGGGAGTCTGGATACCCAACGAAACTGAACAGAGCCTGAACGCTTAACGTAATAACCAGAGTCTAGATACTCAACGAAACTGACCAGACCCTGAACGCACAAAGTAATAACTAGAGTTTGGATGCTCAACAAAAATAACCGGAGCCTGAACGCTCAACGTAATAACCAGAGTCTGGATACCCAACGAAACTGACCGCAGTATTAATGCTCAAGATAATAACCGAAGTCTGGATACCCAATGAAACTGACCGGAGCCTGAACGCTCAACGTAATAACCAGAGTCAGGATACCAAACGAAAATGACCGGAGCCTGAACGCTTAAAATAATAACCGGAGTCTAGATACCGAACGAAACTGACCGGAGCCTGAACGCCTAACGTAATAACCAGAGTCTGGATATGCAACGAAACTGACCGGACCCTGATCGCTCAACGTAATAACCGGAGTCTGGATACCCAACGAAACTGACCGGAGCCTGAACGCTCAACGTAATAACCGGAGTCTGGATACCCAACGAAACTGACCGGAGCCTGAACGCTCAACGTAATAACCAGAGTCTGGATACCCAACGAAACTGACCGCAGTCTGAATGCTCAAGATAATAACCGAAGTCTGGATACCCAATGAAACTGACTGGAGCCTGAACGCTCAACGTAATAACCGGAGTCAAGATACCAAACGAAAATGACCGGAGCCTGAACGCTTAAAATAATAATCGGAGTCTAGATACCGAACGATACTGACCGAAGCTTGAACGCCTAACATAATAACCAAAGTCTGGATATGCAACGAAACTGACCGGACCCTGATCGCTCAACGTAATAACCGGAGTCTGGATACCCAACGAAACTGACCGGAGCCTGAACGCTCAACGTAATAACCGGAGTCTGGATACCCAACGAAACTGACCGGAGCCTAAACGCTCAACGTAATAACCGGAGTCTGAATACCCAACGAAATTGACCGGAGCCTGAAGGCTCAACGTAATAACCAGAATCTGGATACTCAACGAAACTGACCGGAGCCTGAACACTCAACGTAATAACCGGAGTCTGGATACTCAACGAAACTGACTGGAGCCTGAACGATCAACGTAATAACCGGTGTCTGGATACACAACGAAATTGACCGGAGCCTGATCGTTCAATGTAATAACCGAAGTCTGAATACACAACGAAACTGACCGGAGCCTGAACACTCAACGTAATAACCGGAGTCTAGATACCCAACGAAACTGACCGGAGCCTAAACGCTCAACGTAATAACCGTAGTCTGGATACCCAACGAAACTGACCGGAGCCTGCTCGCTCAACGTAATAATCGGAGTCTGGATACCCAACAAAACTGACCAGAGCCTGAACGCTCAACGTAAAAACCGGAGTCTCGATACCCAACAAAACTGACCAGAGCCTGAACGCTCAACGTAAAAACCGGAGTCTCGATACCCAACAAAACTGACTGGAGCCTGAACGCTCAACGTAATAACCGAAGTCTGGATACCAAACGAAACTGACCAGAGCCTGAACGCTCAACGTAAAAACCTGAGTCTGGATACCCAACGAAACTGACCGGAGCCTGAATGCTCAACGAAATAACCGGAGTCTGGATACCTAACAAAACTGACCGGAGCCTGAACGCTCAATGTAAAAACCGGAGTCTGGATACCCAAAGAAACTGACCGGAGCCTGAACGCTCAACGTAATTACGGGAGTCCGGATACACAACGAAACTAACCGGAGCCTGAACGCTCAACGTAATAACGGGAGTCTGGATACCCAACGAAACTGAACGGAGCCTGAACGCTCAACGTAATAACCAGAGTCTAGATACTCAACGAAACTGACCGGACCCTGAAGGCACAAAGTAATAACTAGAGTTTGGATGCTCAACGAAAATAACCGGAGCCAGAACGCTCAACGTAATAACCAGAGTCTGGATACCCAACGAAACTGACCGCAGTCTGAATGCTCAAGATAATAACCGAAGTCTGGATACCCAATGAAACTGACCGGAGCCTGAATGCTCAACGTTATAACCGGAGTCAGGATACCAAACGAAAATGACCGGAGCCTGAACGCTTAAAATAATAACCGGAGTCTAGATACCGAACGAAACTGACCGGAGCTTGAACGCCTAACATAATAACCAGAGTCTGGATATGCAACGAAACTGACCGGACCCTGATCGCTCAACGTAATAACCAGAGTCTCGATACCCAACGAAACTGACCGGAGCCTGAACGCTCAACGTAATAACCGGAGTCTGGATACCCAACGAAACTGACCGGAGCCTAAACGCTCAACGTAATAACCGGAGTCTGGATACCCAACGAAATTGACCGGAGCCTGAAGGCTCAAGGTAATAACAGGAATCTGGATACTCAACGAAACTGACCGGAGCCTGAACACTCAACGTAATAACCGGAGTCTGGATACTCAACGAAACTGACTGGAGCCTGAACGATCAACGTAATAACCGGTGTCTGGATACACAACGAAATTGACCGGAGCCTGATCGTTCAATGTAATAACCGGAGTCTGAATACACAACGAAACTGACCGGAGCCTGAACACTCAACGTAATAACCGGAGTCTAGATACCCAACGAAACTGACCGGAGCCTAAACGCTCAACGTAATAACCGTAGTCTGGATACCCAACGAAACTGACCGGAGCCTGCTCGCTCAACGTAATAATCGGAGTCTGGATACCCAACAAAACTGACCAGAGCCTGAACGCTCAACGTAAAAACCGGAGTCTCGATACCCAACAAAACTGACCAGAGCCTGAACGCTCAACGTAAAAACCGGAGTCTCGATACCCAACAAAACTGACTGGAGCCTGAACGCTCAACGTAATAACCGAAGTCTGGATACCAAACGAAACTGACCGGAGCCTGAACGCTCAACGTAAAAACCTGAGTCTGGATACCCAACGAAACTGACCGGAGCCTGAATGCTCAACGAAATAACCGGAGTCTGGATACCTAACAAAACTGACCGGAGCCTGAACGCTCAATGTAAAAACCGGAGTCTGGATACCCAAAGAAACTGACCGGAGCCTGAACGCTCAACGTAATTACGGGAGTCCGGATACACAACGAAACTAACCGGAGCCTGAACGCTCAACGTAATAACGGGAGTCTGGATACCCAACGAAACTGAACGGAGCCTGAACGCTCAACGTAATAACCAGAGTCTAGATACTCAACGAAACTGACCGGACCCTGAAGGCACAAAGTAATAACTAGAGTTTGGATGCTCAACGAAAATAACCGGAGCCAGAACGCTCAACGTAATAACCAGAGTCTGGATACCCAACGAAACTGACCGCAGTCTGAATGCTCAAGATAATAACCGAAGTCTGGATACCCAATGAAACTGACCGGAGCCTGAATGCTCAACGTTATAACCGGAGTCAGGATACCAAACGAAAATGACCGGAGCCTGAACGCTTAAAATAATAACCGGAGTCTAGATACCGAACGAAACTGACCGGAGCTTGAACGCCTAACATAATAACCAGAGTCTGGATATGCAACGAAACTGACCGGACCCTGATCGCTCAACGTAATAACCAGAGTCTCGATACCCAACGAAACTGACCGGAGCCTGAACGCTCAACGTAATAACCGGAGTCTGGATACCCAACGAAACTGACCGGAGCCTAAACGCTCAACGTAATAACCGGAGTCTGGATACCCAACGAAATTGACCGGAGCCTGAAGGCTCAAGGTAATAACAGGAATCTGGATACTCAACGAAACTGACCGGAGCCTGAACACTCAACGTAATAACCGGAGTCTGGATACTCAACGAAACTGACTGGAGCCTGAACGATCAACGTAATAACCGGTGTCTGGATACACAACGAAATTGACCGGAGCCTGATCGTTCAATGTAATAACCGGAGTCTGAATACACAACGAAACTGACCGGAGCCTGAACACTCAACGTAATAACCGGAGTCTAGATACCCAACGAAACTGACCGGAGCCTAAACGCTCAACGTAATAACCGTAGTCTGGATACCCAACGAAACTGACCGGAGCCTGCTCGCTCAACGTAATAATCGGAGTCTGGATACCCAACAAAACTGACCAGAGCCTGAACGCTCAACGTAAAAACCGGAGTCTCGATACCCAACAAAACTGACCAGAGCCTGAACGCTCAACGTAAAAACCGGAGTCTCGATACCCAACAAAACTGACTGGAGCCTGAACGCTCAACGTAATAACCGAAGTCTGGATACCAAACGAAACTGACCGGAGCCTGAACGCTCAACGTAAAAACCTGAGTCTGGATACCCAACGAAACTGACCGGAGCCTGAATGCTCAACGAAATAACCGGAGTCTGGATACCTAACAAAACTGACCGGAGCCTGAACGCTCAATGTAAAAACCGGAGTCTGGATACCCAAAGAAACTGACCGGAGCCTGAACGCTCAACGTAATTACGGGAGTCCGGATACACAACGAAACTAACCGGAGCCTGAACGCTCAACGTAATAACGGGAGTCTGGATACCCAACGAAACTGAACGGAGCCTGAACGCTCAACGTAATAACCAGAGTCTAGATACTCAACGAAACTGACCGGACCCTGAAGGCACAAAGTAATAACTAGAGTTTGGATGCTCAACGAAAATAACCGGAGCCAGAACGCTCAACGTAATAACCAGAGTCTGGATACCCAACGAAACTGACCGCAGTCTGAATGCTCAAGATAATAACCGAAGTCTGGATACCCAATGAAACTGACCGGAGCCTGAATGCTCAACGTTATAACCGGAGTCAGGATACCAAACGAAAATGACCGGAGCCTGAACGCTTAAAATAATAACCGGAGTCTAGATACCGAACGAAACTGACCGGAGCTTGAACGCCTAACATAATAACCAGAGTCTGGATATGCAACGAAACTGACCGGACCCTGATCGCTCAACGTAATAACCAGAGTCTCGATACCCAACGAAACTGACCGGAGCCTGAACGCTCAACGTAATAACCGGAGTCTGGATACCCAACGAAACTGACCGGAGCCTAAACGCTCAACGTAATAACCGGAGTCTGGATACCCAACGAAATTGACCGGAGCCTGAAGGCTCAAGGTAATAACAGGAATCTGGATACTCAACGAAACTGACCGGAGCCTGAACACTCAACGTAATAACCGGAGTCTGGATACTCAACGAAACTGACTGGAGCCTGAACGATCAACGTAATAACCGGTGTCTGGATACACAACGAAATTGACCGGAGCCTGATCGTTCAATGTAATAACCGGAGTCTGAATACACAACGAAACTGACCGGAGCCTGAACACTCAACGTAATAACCGGAGTCTAGATACCCAACGAAACTGACCGGAGCCTAAACGCTCAACGTAATAACCGGAGTCTGGATACCCAATGAAACTGTCCGGAGCCTGCTCGCTCAACGTAATAATCGGAGTCTGGATACCCAACAAAACTGACCAGAGCCTGAACGCTCAACGTAAAAACCGGAGTCTGGATACCCAACAAAACTGACCGGAGCCTGAACTCTCAACGTAATAACCGAAGTCTGGATACCAAATGAAACTGACCGGAGCCTGAACGCTCAACGATATAACCTGAGTCTGGATACCCAACGAAACTGACCGGAGCCTGAATGCTCAACGTAATAACCGGAGTCTGGATACCCAACAAAATTGACCGGAGCCTGAACGCTCAATGTAAAAACCGGAGTCTAGATACCCAAAGAAACTGACCGGAGCCTGAACGCTCAACGTAATAACGGGAGTCCGGATACACAACGAAACTGACCGGAGCCTGAACGCTCAACATAATAACGGGAGTCTGGATACCCAACGAAACTGAACAGAGCCTGAACGCTCAACGTAATAACCAGAGTCTAGATACTCAACGAAACTGACCGGACCCTGAATGCACAAAGTAATAACTAGAGTTTGGATGCTCAACAAAAATAACCGGAGCCTGAACGCTCAACGTAATAACCAGAGTCTGGATACCCAACGAAACTGACCGCAGTATTAATGCTCAAGATAATAACCGAAGTCTGGATACCCAATGAAACTGACCGGAGCCTGAACGCTCAACGTAATAACCGGAGTCAGGATACCAAACGAAAATGACCGAAGCCTGAACGCTTAAAATAATAACCGGAGTCTAGATACCGAACGAAACTGACCGGAGCCTGAACGCCTAACGTAATAACCAGAGTCTGGATATGCAACGAAACTGACCGGACCCTGATCGCTCAACGTAATAACCGGAGTCTGGATACCCAACGAAAC